>PVKS010000878.1:132652-163773 GCA_004027875.1 Aplodontia rufa | reverse complement strand
TTTTTTTTTTAATCAATTTTATTTAGTTTTTCATGTGACTTTCATTCCTCTGACATTTTGCTGTGTATGTGGTGCTGGGGTTTGAACTCAGGTCCTCCTGCATGCCAGGCAAGTGTCGTAACCGCTGAGCCACTGTTCCAGCCTTGTCCCTCTCTTTAAAAAATAAAAAAAATTTTTTTTAAAAATGTAGGGCTGGAGTGGTGGCTCGGCAGTTACAGCATTTGCCTGGCATGAGCAAGTATGTGAGTTCAAACCCCAGCACCATGTACACAATGAAGTCAATGAAAGTCACATGAAAAACTAAATAAAAAATTGTTTTTCTCTTTCTTTCTCTCTCACTGTCCCTCTTTAAAAAAAAAAAAAAGTAAAAAGCTAATTACATCGATGAATAAGGGCTAAAAAAACGAAAAGGTAGGCATACACTGCTATGGAAACACACAGCTAAAATTAAATTACTTTCATGAAAGTACTGAAAACTACTTATGGATGAAGAAACGCTGGCTCAGTTACTATTATTTCCCCCAAAATAAGAATTTTCACTTTCGCCCCCAATCTCCCATGTCTAAACTTTTGGACCACGCTTAGCTCCTTTTCTGAACAGTGCTCCTGATTCCTGCTTATGTACGATAGCCAACCTTCTCTTAAATTTTCCATTGGAATGTTATAATCATACACAACAGCAGGATTCACTATGCCACTCTCAGACACGCACATAACACCATCAGTCTCATTCCCAAGTACTTTCCCTTTCCTTCCCACCCCATCTGCTTGCTCTACCCTACCAATCTCCCATCTATTATTATTTTAATTGGTGAATTTTTATTCACTGATATACTCATACATAGACGTAGCATGATTTGGTAGATTTCATTCTCCACTACTTCCGCAGTCCATACGTTCCTTCCTCTGCAGCACATCTCAAGCACCAAGAAACACTTAGCTAAGACATAGTGCTTTCAGCATGAGCCACTCATCTGAAACATGAATTTTTTTTTCTTTTTGGTTCCAGGATGCTTAACCACTGAGCCACATCCTCAGTCTTTTTTTTGAGACCGGGTCTCACTAAGTTGCTGCAGCTGGCTTTCAAGTTATGATCCTCTTGGCTCAGCCTCCAGTCACTGAGCCACACTGGGATTACAGGTGTCTGCCACAGTACCCAGCTTAGAACACCAAAATTTTAAAAATGAATCTTCAAAGTTTATTATTACACACAGTACAAACATTAAAAAGGAGAAAATAAAAACGACTATAATCCTGTTACACCAAAGATAGCCACTATCAATAATGCATATGGATGTTTGTGTTTTTGTTTTGTTTTTAAAGAAGGTACTGATTTATAACACAAGCATGTTTTTCTCTAATTAATGTATGGCATCAAATAGTCTATAATTTTAATGTCCTCATGTTTTCTTTTTTTTTCTTTTTAAGGAGAGAAGGACAGTGAGAGAGAGAGGGAGAGACAGAGTCAATTTTTACTGAGGTTTTCACATGGCTTTTGTTGCTCTGAAACTTAGTTTTGTACTTGGGTGCTGGGGTTTGAACCCGTGTACTTGCACATGCTGGGCAAGCGCTGTAACCACAGGGCTACTGCTCCAGCCCTGTTACTTTTTAATATGTCAGTTTTTTACAATTTTTTGTTATTTTTCGGTCTGGGTTTTTGTTTTCCAGTACTAGAGACTTAACCTGCATGCTGGACAAGAGCTCAGTCACCAAGCTATACTCCCAGTTCTAATTTCTTGTTATTTTAAATAGTAATCTTATCCTTTATTTTCAGTTAGTTAATTTCTTGGGATAAATCAGGAGACACAGCACTGAGGATTAAAAGGCTTAGCAAAATCTAAGATCTTTCAATCTATGATACTAGGGATTGAACCCAGGACCCTCATGAATACTCTAACTACTGTGCTAGATCCATAGCCCGAAACCTTAGGTTTTTTGTTGTTTTTTTTTTTTTTGGTATTAGGGATTGAACCATTGACAATTGACCAACATAGTCAGCCTTTTATTTTTTGAAACAGGGTCTCCTTAAACTGTTTAGGGCCTTGCTGAGACTGGATTTGAACTTGTGATCCACCTGCCTCAGCCCCCAGATTATAGGTGTGTGCTACCACTCCCAGCCAAAACCTTAATAGGTTTTGATACATACAACCTCTTGCTTTTCAGAATGACTGAGTGGATTTATAAGCCCGTTAGCAATGAATGCACATGCCTGTTCATTACATTCAACACAGAAGATCCTTTGAGAGAAGACAGAATCCATTTATTATTTTAAATTTGTCTTTGCTAATGAAATTAGAACTTTTCATGTTTAATGTTCTTATATTTGTAAATTGTCTGTTCTTGGCTTTTGTTTACTTTTCTATTAGGCTGTTCATTTTTTACATAGTAATGGGGGGGGGGTGTAACTGGGGATTGAAGCCAGGAGAACTTAACCAATGAGCCACATCCCAAGCCTTTTTTATTTTGATACAGGGTCTCATTAAGTTGCTGAGACTGGCCTCAAACCTGAAATCCTCTGTCTCAGCCTCTTGAGCCACTAGGATTAGAGGCGTCCACCACCATACCCAGATGACATAATATTTTTTAAAAATGGGTAGTACACATACACTATAAAAACAAAAAGGTATAATACAGTATTCAGAGAACACCTGCCTCCAGCCAATTAGCCCTAGGAACAATCTATACGTATAGAAGTATATATAGTATTTGCTTTTAACTGCAATCCTTGAAGAAACCATTAATAGGTGCAATTTCTTTTTTTTTTTTAGGGCTGAAGACTGAACTCGGGGCCTTGCCCATGCTAGGCAAACGCTCTGCCACTAAGCTAAATCCCCAACCCCAATAGGTGCAATTAAAACAACAACAACAACAAAAGTTTAGCAGTCATTCAATTAAAAAAAATTAAGAACCTGGCATCATTATGAATATGGCCATTAGAGAAACTAATGATGTTCTAGAGAAAAACAACTACATCAGGGTGCTAAGAGTATTCTATAATAACTCCACTTACGTTTTGAAAAGAAATTCTGGCAACTTTTCAAATAAGGTTTTGATGATGGCAGGCTAAAAAAGAGAACATACAACATTAGGAAATGGTCTCAAAATACACAGTAGAAATATATAATTAGCCAGAATTCTCTCCAACCAGAGCTCTTGATGCCTTATTATAGGTATATTCAGATGCTGAACATTAGCTGTTGAAATACAATGACACGGGTCTGGAGCGGTGGCTCAACAGTTATGGCACTTGCCCAGCATGCACAAGTACATGAGTTCAAACCACAGCACCTAAGTACACAACTAAGTGACAGAGCAATGAAAGCCATATGAAAAACTCAATAAAAATTGATTCTGTCTCTCTCCTCTCTCTCACTCACTGTCCTTCTATCTTGAAAAAAAATACAATGACATGAGTAATGTGCCCTTTGAAATTAAAAATTATCAAAATGAAAATAAGTTAATACTATTAACTATGATAAACGTTAATCAATGAAATGCAATCTTAAAGATTATCAAATAGTTTGAGAGGAGAGGACTTCTCTTCAGAGAACAAGGAAGCTCTTAGACTTAAGGTAACTAAGTGTATTGTATTTAAAATTTCCAGTGGAAAGGAAAAGATAAAGAATGTGGGAAGAGGAGAGAAGAGAAGGGCAAAATGCAGGATGGGACAGGAGGGAAATTTTCCACCATTCATGTACATTTTGTACAATTTGAGATGTTTAAAGCATACCAATTCGTAGCACTCAAATTAAAACAGAAAGGAGGGAGCTGTAATGGGAAAAATTAAATTATGTAAGTAATTAAAAAGCTAAATGGATGATGATGCAGATGTGAATATGGCCAAGATGACAAAGTTCTCAGAACACACAGGATGCAGCTTCAAGAAAGGGGACTCAGATGCTGAGGGTATAAATGGGACTGCCAGATGGAGACTAGCTGGCACAGTTCAAAGACACAGATAACACCCTACCACACTCAGCTCACCAACAGGGCTGCTGCAAACCCAAACTCTCCCATTAACCCTACTCTGCCCTTAAAATTGGGCACACACTACAAATCAAGTCTATCAAAGTGGTTCAGTCTCACCTGTAATATGTCGATCCCCAGAAGCAGTTTGATGAGGCTCTTAGAGTAAGATGCACTCATGCTGTAAAATACAAGACACATCTGTTTCTTATTTTGCTTTATTTAAATGTTTTATCTTTTTCCATAAAATCTGTTCAATATTCAATCTCTAAAGATTATGCCCTCACTCAATATAATCTTGTTAGATAAGAAATAGGGAACATGAAAAGACAGCACTCAGTGAGGGAGAGGTGGAGATCTGAAATGCAATCAACACAGGCAGGACATGTTATGGAAAAAACTCCAGTTCTTAGCCAAAGTCACAAATTTAACAATTTAAAGGTTAGGCTTAAACTCTGAGGAAAAGAGTCATATACCAAAATTAAAATTGAAGAAAATGACATCCCCACACCCCCAAGCCAGTTACTGTAAGAGTGAATTTAACAGAGGTTCCATGCCTCCTCTCCACACCTGGCTTCCTCATCCTGCAGACGTTCACAAGACAGAAGGCAGTTCCTGAAACTGTCATGGTCCTCAATGTAAGATTCCAGGCCGTTAACAAATTCTTCTAACACCTTAGTGAGAGTTTTAAAAATAACAAAGAGGAGAGTATGATTTTCAGTTTAGCACTTGTCATCAACTAAAAATCATTCTAGTCCACTCAACTGTTTTCCACTGCTATTAAATTCCTAATTCCAGAGTATTGCTGACAAGATCAAAACTACAAGAGAAAATACATACTTTGGGGTAAGAAGGATGTTTCCTCAGGGACTGAAAGAGCTTCTTTTGGAAAACTATTTGATCCACAGCTATGAGGAAAGAAGGACAGCTCGTCAGCACACCTGTGACTCCTACCAGTTTTCTTCCCAAAAGACCTAAGTTTGTTATCTGAAGAAATCTCTTAAAGTATTTTCAACCTAATTTTGTTCAAACCTTCTAAATCCACAGTTAATACATGTAGTTTTGATAGAGGATAGTCACTAAATGTTCTAAAAAAAACTGACACAGCCTTAGCACAACACAATAACCTATGCCCTAGAAACAGGGTCTCACATAGCTTTATACATTTTCTTCTGAAATTGTTCTGACACAGATCCAATCACTTCCTGGGAATTAACGTATTTTTCACAAGAACCTGTGCATGAATACTAGCATATTAACATTTTTTAATTAAAAAAAAATCACAAGTACTTTACTTAACGTTCATTAACCAGGACAATAGAACAATATTCTATAAAAGCAATTTCATTCTTGTCTCATGACAGATGATGCTCTTGTTTTTTATCTATTTATCTAGAAAATCCATGATTCAATCGTGAGCCCTTTCACTAAACCCCAAAAGTAGATTTAGATTCAAATATTACCTAGCTGATTCTGATTCTCTCCAGTTTTAAGAATAAGTCCTGATGTCTTAAGAAGTCTTACAAAGAGAGTTTCATTATCATTATCTTCACCTTCATTAGGAGCATAAGGTTCCTTTGAGTTTTTGGAAAGTGGCTGCTTCCTGGCTTCTAAAAATAGATAAAATTTTAACAGATCTGACAAAAAAAAAAGTAAAGCAAAGATTAAAATGGAAACCCAGGAATAATAACCCTAAGAGGGAAACTGAGGTGTTCCTAAAGTATCAGACTAGAATTTATGCTATAAGGAAATGAACTATCTCTAACAATACTCAGCAACAGTGACTTCGAAAACAAAAAGATAAATAAAACAACATGGGGGCTGGAGCGGTGGCTTGACAGTTACAGTTCTTGCTTGGCATGCGTGAGGATGCAGGTTCGAACTCCAGCACCATGTATACAATGAAGTGTTAGAGCAACAAAAACCAAATGAAAAACTAAATAAAATTGACTCTCTCCTACACTCTCTCTGTCCCACTCTCTTTTAAAAAAAAAAAATCTGGACATGGAATATTTTCACCAACTGATTTTCCATTTGAAGAAATCAAAATGTTCCACTTGAAACAAAAATAAATATAGAAAAGTTTTCCGCCCAGAACCTCAAGTAGTCAGGTCTCTAAAAAGCTCTGGTGAAATCACTGAGAAGCTTATTAAAGTACAGATTCTCAGGTTAAATAACAAAACTATTGAGTCAAATCTTGAGAATGGTATCTAGGAGTCTCAATTATTGACCAACTTCAGGAAATAATGCTGGTGTACATCAAATTTGACAATCAATCATCTACATTCAAAAACAGAATGGAACAGGTTTCCCTACATCAAATCTTTGAATACAGAGCCCAGACTGCTTTTATCCTAACGCTCTCTTTTTTTTTTTGGTACTGGAGATTGAACTCAGGGCCACTTAACCACTGAGCCACATCCCCAGCCCTTTTTATTTTGAAACAGGGTCTCATAAGGTACTTAGAGCATTGCTAGTGGCTGAGGCTAGCTTTGAATTTGAAATTCTTCCTCAGCTTCCTGAGACGCTGGGATTACAGGCACAGGCCACCATGCCATCTCAAGGTTTTTAACCCAAAAGAGTAACAAGTCAGGAAAAGTGGTGCACACCTGTCATCCCAGCTACTCGGGGATACTGAAGCAGGAGAATCACAAGTTTGAAGCCAGCCTTGGCAACTTAGCAAAGTCCTGAGCAATTCAGCAAGACCTTGTCTCAAGATAAAAAACGAGTGTGAGTAACTCAGTGGTAGAGTACTTGCCTCACGTGTACAAGGCCCTGAGTTTAACCCCTACTAACAAACTCAATCAGTCAATCAATCCTTGGACAGAATGAAGCAAAGACTATTTACTACATCCCTTAAAGAAACAGAATGGCGTAACCAGAATCAAAGACTGCTCTCCACCCCAAAAGAACCTAAGCCTCTTCCATTCTGGAGAACGGTATTTCCAAAATACAACATTTGCATTTAGCAATTTCCTAAACTCTTCAATTTCTTCTTTTTCATGTTTTGTTTTTTTTTTTTTTTGGTACTGGGATTGAATCCAGGAGTGCTTAACCACTGAGTCACATCCCCACAGCCTTTTTTTTTTTTTAAAGAGAGGGACAATGAGAGAGACAGAGAGAAACAACTTTATTTAGTTTTTCACATGGCCTTAGTTGCTTCAACACTTTAGCTGTGTACGTGGTGCTGGGGTTTGAACCCGGGTCCTCGCGCTTGCCAGGCAAGCGCCAAAAGCGCTGAGCCACCACTCCAGCCCCCCAACGGCCTTTTTTATATTTTATTTTTAGACACTATCTCACTAAGTTGCTTAGGGCCTTACTAAATTGAAGCTGGCTTTGAATTTTCAAACCTTCCTCCTCTGCCCCCTGAATCGCTGGGATTACAGGCTTGTGCCACCATGTCCAACCACTTTCTAATTTTCTGTAATCAATTTCTCTATATTCTATGATTCTTTCACCAACAGAGCCTCAAATTTCCTTTTCTAAACCAAGCCTTTATTTTATTTTATTTTATTTTTAAAGAGAGATCGACAGTGAGAGAGACAGAGAAAGAGAGAAACAACTTTATTTAGTTTTTCACATGGCCTTCATTGCTCCAACACTTAGTTATGTACGTGGTGCTGGGGTTTGAACCCGGGTCCTCACGCTTGCCAGGCAAGCGCCGAAACCGCTGAGCCACCGCTCCAGCCCTAAACCAAGCCTTTATTAACAGTGCTTTTAGCCTTGAAATTCTATCTATCCGTTTAGTTCTCTAGTTATTCTAAAAACTGTTCAATAACATTTCCATCAGCATCACCTGTACTTGACCAGGAGGCCAACCTAAAATGCTATACCCTAAGAAACAATTTTTCCATCAGTTAGAATGACCTCAAAAGAGTAAATGAGCATGATAAATGAAAAGGACCTTCAACCTCTTCCTTCCAAACTCTGAGGGTCTCTGTCAGCCACATTCTCTTTTGGGGAAAACTCTAAACTGTTTGCCTCTGCCACACTGGCCATCATTACCACAGCTACATTACCTTTTTTCCCCCAAAGGTAGAAAAGACCAGAATTTTTTTTTTTTTAAGAGAGCAGAAGAGTGAGAGAGAGAGATGAAAGAGAGAATTAATTTTATTTATTATTCATCTGGCCTTTGTTTCTCCGACACTTAGTTGTGTACATGTTGCTGAGATTTGAACCCAAGTCCTCACACATTCCAGGCAAGTGCTCTACTACTGAGCCACTGCTCCAGCCCCCAGAAGCTTTTTTAAAAGGTAGGAAGTATCTTGTGTCCCAACACAAAGATAATATACAGATAAGATGAATTCTTCTCATCAACACAGAGGTTCAGAGTGTAGGTATGCCCCAAATCATACATGGAATCAGGGACAGAAACTCAATCCCAGATCTCCTGACACTACATTCTTTGTGTTGTATTCACTGAGCCTCAAGATCTCTTAGCACTTGAAAAGTAGAAGCTTTGAATTTCCTTAAAGGCCTAATACATTTGCTACAGGAAATACAGCAACGTATGGCAGATACTTACTGGAGACATCGTCCATCGGAGTCTCTTCATTCTCAGATGTTGACATTCTTCTTTTGGAAATCATTCTGACCAAAGTCCTCTATATTTAAATTGCTTCCTAGAGTAAAATGAGAAAGAAAGTTACCCTCTACAAACAAAATTCTGAGAAGTCAAAGCTGCAGTTCTGAGAAAAAATGCTCTGTTTAAAACCAGAGTGAGCTAGAGTGGCACACATGTGTAATCCCAGCAGCTTGGGAGGCTGAGGCAGGATTTCAAGTTCAAAGCCAGCCTCAGCAATTTAGCAAGGCCCTAAGCAACTCAGCAAGACCTTGATTCAAAATAAAAAGTAAAAAGGGTTGGGGCTGCGACTCAGTGGTTAAGGCCCACTGGGTTCAATCCTGGTACCAAAAATAAAAATAACCCAGAGAGGGTTGGAGGTGTGGCTCAGTGGTAAAACTCTTCCCTAGCATGTGCTTCCTTGGCATGTATGAGAACTAAAGTTAAAGCCCCAGCACTACAAACAAATTAAGTGTAAGAAAACTAAAACCAGATGGAAAAATAAATTGATTCTCTCTCACATACACTTAAAAAAAAAAGTGGGGGAGGCTGCAGTGGTGGCTCCAGGGTTACAGTGCTTGCCCAGCATGTACAAGTATGCGAGTTCGAACCCTAGCACCACGTACACAAGTCTCGGGGCAAGGAAAGCCACATGAAAAACTAAATAATAAAATTGATTCTCTCTCTCACTGTCCCTCTAGAAAAAAAGGGAAAGGGAGTTAGTCTTCACACTAATGCTGTACTCAAGTGCTCAGCACATTTCAACTCCTATATCTGCTTAATTCTAGCTTCCCTTTAGGACTTGTTTACCTAATTGCCCCTTTAACCAGACTACTTCCTAACAGGAGAAAATTCACAGTTCTTTATCTAAGATTCAATACCCTCTATCATCTAGACTCTATCTACCTGTCCTTTAACCCTTTAGTTCAATACTGTACATTAGAAACTCTGCTAGGTGCTGGGGTTACAAATGTGAGCAACACAGACATGAACCCTGGTTACATAGAACTTACAGTATAATAAGAGTCTTAACCTATTTAACTACTGTTGAGTAAGTGCTATAAAAGTACAGGATACAATGAAGGCTTTCAAGCAAATTTAGTCCAGATGGAGGTGGGAAATGTGAAGAAAAGCAGGGATGATTTCCCTAAGAAACTCTTTCCCCTTGCCCCAGGGTTGGGGACGGAACCCAGGGCTTCATACAAACTAGGCAAGAGTTCTTACTACTGAGCTACACTCACAATCTAAGAAAGTCAGTTTAATACAAAGATTTGAAGGCTCAAAAAGGAGTTAGCCAGTAAAAGATGAGAAGAGTAATACCAGGACAAAGAAATTCGCACTGAACTCATAAGAAAAACCCTCAGCTGAAAATGATGCTGCAGATAGGGAGACCTGAGCTACCCGGCCTTCTAGTTTTTCTGGCAGACGACAACCGTCCCGGTTTTATTATCTTGCATTAAGGTATTCTTTTCACCAGAAATGCTCTTATCAGCCTGGAGATTCGAACTCATCCTTAAAAAGACACAAGTATCATCTTCTTTGAAGAGGATTCCAATCCCTAAGGGAGTTGGCTACTCCAGTTTCTCTGCTCCACTAAATCTATCTAGCAGCTGTTACAACATCATACTAGGCTGTGGGATGGCTTGACAGCAAGAACCCAGTCTCATTTATTTCACTGGTCTCAATGCCCAGCACACTACCTGACACAAAAACATTACTAAGAAAATTCACAGAGCACAAGGATCAGTAGTTTAAGGCCAGCATCAGCAATTAAGCAATACCCTGTCTCAAAATTAAAAAAATAAATAAATAAAAAGGATGAAGCCAGGTGCATGCCTGTAATCACAGGGACTCAGGAGGCTGAGGCAGGAGGATGCAAGTTCCAGGCCAGGCTAGCATCAGCAATGTAGAGAGACCCTGACTCAAAAGAAAAAAGGGCTGAGGATGTGGCTCAGTGGTCAATCAACCCTTGGTTCAATCCCTAGTAACACCCCCAACCCCCATAACCAGACCCTCCCCCCAAAAAAGGAAACCTGGCAGGGCATTTAAAATACTGATAATCAACAAAGCTGTTTTAAGCGGTTTATACTTAAAAATTTATTCCTCACAAAAATCTTTTGAGGTAGGTACCATTAAAATTCCCATAGTCCATGGGAAAGCCAGGATGCTAACTCCATGTCCAGTACCTGTCCTCTCAACAACCCCCAATACTTAACAATGACTTCCAATAATTTAATATTTAGGCTGTGCCTGGCACTGTGTCAACCTCGTTTTTATTCGCATATATGTGTATATACCTGGTGCTACAGCTTGATTTCATTAATTTGTTTTCCAGGGCTGAGGACCGAATTTGGGGGCCTTCTGTGTGCTAGGCAAGAGCTCTGCCACTGAGCTAAACCCCCAACCCCATATTAATTTTATTTCTAATTTTTATTTTCCGGTTCTGGGGATTGAGGCGAGGGTTGCTCTAGGACTGAGTCACATCCCCAGCCCCTTAGTATATCTTACTTTCAGTCAGGGACTAAGTTGCTGAGGGCCTAAGTTGCGGAGGCTGGCCATGAAATTGCGGTCCTCCTGCCTCAGCCTCCTGAGCAGCCGGAATTACAGGTGTGCGCCACAGAGCCCACGTGTTCTTTTTCGCCCACTCGCTTCACGCTCTAAATCCCCGCCATTTCCGTGTTTTCCCCGTCCCCTCGCTTCTCCCTCTAAATCCCCATTTCCGTGTTTTTTCCCGTTCCCTCGTTTCACTCTCTAAACCCTCGCCATTTCCATGTTTTTCCCCGTCCCCTCGCTTCTTTCTCTAAAGTCCCGCCATTTCCATGGTTTTCCCCCTTTCCTCGCGTCTTCCTCTAAGTCCCAGCCATTTCCGTGTTTTTCCCCTTCCCTGGCTTCATCCTCTAAATCCCCGCCCGCCATTTTGCAGATGGCAACACCGAGGCACCCCAGGCCCGGCTGACTTCGGCACACACCCTTCCCACGTGGGGCACCACCTCTTTTCCAGAAAATTCTTAAGGACGAGGCGCGGCTGACGGCTGGACCACGCGGCTTGCGGGGGCGGCCTTCTTCCGTCCCGCCACCAACACGGGGGTTACCTGGAGGGTGATCCCACGATGGGGCAGACAAGGAAGCCGGGGTTGGGGTTCGGGGCTGGGCTCGGCCGGGGCCTGGCCTCCAGACCCCAGCTGCGCGGAGCCTCGAGTGACGCCAACCGCTGCTCCACTGCCCGCCCACAAGCCGTCGCCGCCCTCGCTTTAGACTTTCCCGCCCGACGCGACGTCGTTCTTACGCCACCCGCGCGCGCCGTTGCGTGACGTCAAACTCGCGCGCCGGAAGTTGGTGCCCGGCGGCCCTGCAGGAAGCGGTGCGCGGAGGAGCGAGGCTACCGCCAAGTCCCGGGCCAGCCAGGTTGAGGGTCGTGAGAAGGCCCGGAGGCAAAATCCGAGGGAAACTCGACCCCCCGCGGCTGGCGGTCGGTTTTCACAGAAGATGGCGGGGCCAGAGCTGCTGCTGGACTCCAACATCCGCCTCTGGGTGGTCCTCCCCATCGTTATCATCACTTTCTTCGTGGGCATGATCCGCCACTACGTGTCCATCCTGCTGCAGAGCGACAAGAAGCTCACCCAGGAACAGGTCTCTGACAGGTCAGCACCCTCCCCTCTCCGTCCGCCTCACTCCCTGTGACCTTGGGCAACAAAGTGCAGGAGCTGCGCCCGTCCGCTGCCAGGTGACCTTGGTCGTTTCCCCTATTTCACTGTTGTCACCTCTACGGTAGGGATGGTAACGGTGCCGACGTCGTGCAACAGGCGTGGGGCTGCAATTAGATGACATCTTTAAAGCCTTATCATAGGACCTGGGATGCATTAAATGCTTTAAAAAAAAAAACCTGGTGTTGATAACATAGTTGCGCTGCTTGCCCGCCTTCTGCCGGGTTACCCGTGAATTATCCTGTCCCGCCACCTCCTTACGAAGAGTGCCTGCTGAGTGCCAGGTACTCTTAGTCTTTGTTGATGTCCAGCCAAGGGGATGTGATAAGCTGCGATCCACGGATTGTCTGAAATGATCAGCAGAGATGCTAAGAAACAAAACGCTCTGCAAACTGTAAAACCGCCTTAGGGATGTGAGAGCTTGTAAAGATCATTGGCCTTCCTAAACTGGAGGCAACCTCACATGCTTTGCTTCAGTATTTACCTGAAAAAACAGGAATTCTAGAGGACACGTGCCCCTCTGTATTAAAATAAATAACAGTTTTCCTTCAGTTGTTGTGATTATTTTCAGGGACCATCTCAAGAAAGTGATACTATATCTTTTAACACCTCCTGATCACCTAGGAATTTCTCCTTTTAACAAAGAGAGCAAGCAGCACATTCAGAAGTTTCCACAGATGACAGAATCTAGGGAAATTTAATGATGTTTTGATTTTATTACATTTATTTTAAAAATTATTTTGTGTTGTGGCAAGTCATACTGGATTTCCATTAGCTGTAATGTAAATTTACTTTAAAATAAATACTATTTGAGCCAGGATGGGTGGCATACACCTGTAATCCCAGCCAGGAGGGAGGCTGAGACCGGAGGATCAGAAGTTCAAGGCCAGCCAGCACAACTTATTGAGACTCTGTCTCAAAATTTAAATTAAAAAAGTGGGGGAGGGAGGGCTGGAGGGGTGGCTCCACGGTTACCCTGCTTGCCCAGCCTGCACCATTACACGCGTGCAAACTCCAGCACCCACCCACATACACACCTAAGTGTCAGATCAACAACGAAAACCATGTGAAAAACTCAATAAAAATAGATTCCCTCTGTCTCTCTCTCTCTCACTGTCCTTCTCTTTAAAAAAAAAAAAAAAGTTTTTTAAAGGGGGACTGAGGATGTAGCTCAGAGGTAAAATAATCCCTAGTTTAATACCCACTTCTAAAACAAAAAAGATGGGGTTGGGGATTTAGCTCAGTGGCAGAGTGCTTGCCTAGCTTGCCCAAGGCCTGAAGTTCGATCCTCAGCCCTGAAAATAAATAAATGAATGAATGAATGAAAAAAGAAATCAGTTACCCAAAAAGGAATCCTTTAGAAAAATGCAAGATGGAGAGATCTCAGATAATCAGTATTTACTGATACCTCTAAATTATTCTCATTTTATCCTTATAATAGTTCTGTGATAGGTGATCCTAAGCCCATTTTTATAGATGAAGAAAATGAAGCCTAGAGAAACTAAGTAGCCTTCCTACCGTGACCAAGGTAGTAAAATATTGTGCATGGACTTGAACCTAGATTGGTTTCACCAATCCTGCTACTGTGATATTTTTTTTTTTTAAATAGGAAAGGAAAGAGAGAATCAATTTTATTTTTCCATCTGGCCTCTGGTTCTCTCACACTTAGCTGTGTATGTGGTGCTGGGGTGTGAACCCAGGTCCTTATGCATGCCAGGCAAGTGCTCCAACCACTAAGTCACCGCTCCAGCCCACTATCATGATTCTTAATCACAGTTCCTGCTGAGATAGATACTCTGACAGTTTTCTGTCCTGGTTTACTATGTGTTTTTAGAGCACTGCCCATAGCTTTCTTTTCCTCTTCCAAAATGAAATTCACAGTTGGTGCAATCTACATGTGACAATTTTTGTTTTATTTTGGTTTGGTTCTTGTTTTTGAACCCAGGGCCTTGCTCATGCCAGGCAAGCACACTACCACTGAATTAACTCTTCAACCCACAAGGGAATTATATTTTTAAAGTTACATTATTATTTAGTGGTAAAAATCAGGAGGAATACAATGAAAGTAATTTATAAGATAATTTTTATTTCATAGGTAATTGGGCACAACTGTTGTTCAAGGCATAATGCAGAAGTTATATACATGCAACTTATTTAAAAATCATCATAATTGGGACCGAACAATTGGAGATTAATAGAGATGAACATCACAGAAGGTAGCGCTGCATGAGTTTCCTAAGTGCTGTATTATTCTTCATAAAGTTCTGAACAGAACAAAGTACAGTTTTCCCTTTGTTATTTGGTGCTCAGAAATGTTATAAATATAAAATCTGTGTTCCTGTAACAAAAACAGAATTCTCAAACCTAATTTAAAAATTAATTATAGGGGCTGGAGAGGTGGCCTGGCATTGCAGTGCTTGCCTGGCATGTGCAAGGATGCAGGTTCGAATCCCAGCACCACATACCCAACAAAGTGTTGGACAACAAAAGCCATGTGAAAAACTAAAATTGATTCTGTCTTTCTCTCTTTCTCTTACTGTCCCTTTCTCTTTAAAAAAAAAAAAATAACAATAATTATAAAAACAGTTGAGTGTGGGGCTGGAGCAGTGGCTCAGCAGTTATGGCACTTGCCTGGCATGGGTGAGGACCCCGGTTCCTGCCCCAGCACCACGTACACAATGACGTATCAGAGCAACAAAAGACACATGAAAAACTAAATAAAATTGATTCTCTCTTTCTCTGAGTGTCCCTCACTCTCTTTAAAAAAAAAAAACAGGGCTGGAGCAATGGCTCAGCAGTTACAGCACTTGCCTAGCATGTGCAAGGATGTGGGTTCAAATTCCAGCACCGTATACACAACGAAGTGTTGGAACAATGAAAGCCACGTGGAAAACTGAAGTTGATTCTCTAAAAAAAAAAAAAAAAGTGAGATATCAAAAAGTAAAGAAGTGGAACACAGGGCAAAGTTCTGTATTACACAACTGTCCTAGCATTGAGGGAAGCTTAGTGTCTCTTAACCTCCTAACAAACGACAATTACATGCTTTTTTACTCCTCCACCCTGTCTTTTTGACAACCAAGAAGGTTCCGTAGATCTTCATAAGGCTCCCTAGAGGACAGTTCTATCCGTCCCCACGTGGAATCACTGTTTTAGAGGAAACCCGGGCAACATCTCTGGTCATAGTTGCTCCATGTCTTCATTGAGGAGGTTGGATCACGCTTGTTCTGACAGCGTGTGACTCTGAGCCCCACAAAGTCATCATTTGAACTTGGGCATACTGCCGTGCATTCTGAAGCAGTTTTGTACCTCACAGCATACAGCAGACTACAGGGCACATGATATAGGACATCCATAAAACCTGTTTACAGTATGTCAAGTTGCAACTCTTCCAGCAGATGTTCAAGGCAAAAAGTAGTTTTTCGTTGTAAAACATTTCTCTAAATACAGAATGAATTACTGTTAGCCTAATTGCAGAATGATACGTTTGATTTCTTTGGTTATTAAGGTTTTACTGGTTCAAAACTTAACCAAGTCCAGGCACAGTGGTGCATACCTGTAATCCTGTTGACTTGGGAGGCTGAGGCAGGAGGATCAGAAGTTCAGAGCCAGCATTAGCAACTTAGTAAGGCCCTGTCTCAAAAGGAAAAAATAAAAAGGACTAAGGATGTGGTTCTATCCCCATTACCAAAAAAAAAAAATCACGCAAATTCTTATTAAGCCAAAAAAATGAAATACACTTTGAGTTGCAGATTACCAAAGCTTGCTTTTTATGTTTCTTTTTTTTAAAGAGGACGACCATGAGAGAGAGGCAGAGAGAATCAATTTTTTTTTTTTAGTTTTTCACATGGTTTTTCATTGCTCTGACACTTAGTTGTGTACATGGGTGCGGGGGTTTGAACCCATGCACTTGCGCATGCCAGGCAAGCGCCATAACCGTGAGCCACGGCTCCAGTGCCAGTTTTTTTAAGAGGACAGTGTGTGAGAGAGAGGAATCAATTTTATTTAGTTTTTCATGTGGCTTTTGTTGCCCTGACACTTCTTTGTGTGTGCGGTGTGGGGTTTCAACCTGCTCCTTTGCACATGCCAGGCAAGCACCGTAACTGCCGAGCCACCGCTCTAGTCCTCAGTTTGTTTGTTTTTTTTTGTATGTTTTTTGTACTAAGAAGTGAACCCAGAGAAATTTAGTCACTGAGCCACATCCCCAGCCCTTTTTATTTATTTATTTTTTATTATTTTTTTGAGACAGAGTCTTGCTAAGTTTTCCAGGCTGGCTTTGAACTTGCAATCTTCCTGCCTCAGCCTCTGGAGTCACTGGAATTATGTGTGCCACCATACCCAGCATTTCCCACTAGACTTTCCAGCATGAGATACTTGCATTTCTGCCACTGTTGTTCATGTTACCTCACACTGTATCTAGCAGTTACAAGTTTAAGAAACACTTGTTAACTGAAAGAATTTCACTAAAAAGATAAAATTAACTCTTTAAAAAGAAAAGAAAGTATAACCCTGTTATTCTGCAGAATATAAATGGTGGTTTAAGGAACTGAAGTGACCTGGCCAAGATCCCATGACTAACAAGCGACAGAATCAGGATTGAACCTAACTGAAGAGCTTAAGTTTTTGTTCATTGTTCTACATCTACTCATGCTTCTTAAATGTCAGTGGCAAAGAACCAGTTTGGGGCCTTTTTATTTTTAAATTTTATTTCTTTTTAATTGCATGATTAATTGATAGATACCGGGGATTGAATCCCAGGGTGCTTTACCACTGAACCACATCCCCAGTCTCTCTTTTTTTTTTTTTTTTAAAGACAGGGTCTAAGTTACCCAGGCTGGCCTTGAACTTGTGCTCTTCCTGCCTCCACCTCCCAAGTTGCTGGGAGTGCAGGCGTGCACCATTGTGCCTAGGTGTTTTTAATTTCCAATCTGTTGGGCTGGACCTGTGGCTCAGCAGCTACAGTGCTTGCGTGGCTTGCACGAGGACGCTGGTTTGAACCCCAGCACCATGTACACAAAGAAGTGTTGGAACAACAAAAGCCACCTGAAAAACTAAATAAAATTGATGCTCTCTCTCTCTCTCTCATGATCCCTCTCTCTTAAAAAAATCCAAATCTATTTACTAACTGTAAAATATTTTAACCATAAGCTTGGATGTTAGGGCAAGATCAAATTATTATAAAAGTGTCTAAACCCTTACTCTCATGTCTGCACCCACTCTGTCACAGACCAGCATTGATACAGAGTCCACACTTTAAGTAGCATTAGCTCCCAGGGAACAGAGTGTCTTACATGTCACCTCTGTCACCCGTGGATAAAGTAATCAGCTGCATAGCATAATGGAAAGTTCCACAAGGGCATCAGGCATCGGGAAGAGGTTTGTGAGGAGGATGGGCCTTGAGAAAGGCATTACGCTGTGATCTGGAAGAAGTGGCCGAGGAGAGGGGCCCTCCCAACGTTCAGTGAAGCCAGGATGTGTTTAGGGTGGCACAGCGACCCCAAGGGCACTGCCGGTTCACATCTGTCCCGAGACATACAAAAGAGAAACTTAAGCACAGTTTTCTTAGGTTCATTTCTGCCTGTATTTTTTTTTTCCAACTTTCAGGGATTTCTACTTAATTGAAGGGTTTTTCCCCCCGCTTTAAACTACTGTTGATAAAACCTAGAAAATTACTATTTTGATCTCTATTCTGTTTGCTCTTTGTTTACCACTTGTTATTTGCAATACCCACTTACGATCAGCTGTGCTCTGATAGCACCAAAAATTTCATTCATTAATAAATCTTTATTGAGAGCTTATGGTTGGAATCCCGAGTGGTGTTTCTATTTGTTGTGAATCAGACAGCAGCTTTCTCAAGGCCTGTTCTCGTTCCTTGCGTTTTTTTCAGTACTGAGAATTGAAGCCAGGCCTCATGCATGCTAGGCAAGAGTTCTACCACTCAGCTCCACCACCAGCCCTTTTCATTTTTTAGAATTTTGAGACAGGATCTTGCTTAGTTTCCCACACTGGCCTTGAATTTGTGGTTTTCCTGTCTCAGGCTTCCAGGGAGCTATAATTATAGGTGTGCAGCTTTGCACCTGGCTACCTGTCCTTATTTCTCTGTACTTGTTAGGAAGTTCTGTTCCATCTTTTATCCTCAGCCTTTCCACTCCTGTCCCCTTGTCTTTTGAACAACATCCAACTGTTACTCCTTTCACTCAGAAAGTTCCTTCTTGGCTCATTATGAAATTAGAAAAAGCTGAGTGTGATGTCCCAATTGTGTCTGCGTCACAAATCTTTCTTGGGAACCACAGTCACTTCTGAAGTCTGCTCTTTGAAAACCTAAGTGTTAGCTTAAAAATGTCATGTTGGTTTTTTAGGATATCTGAATGTTGGAAAGTTTCCACACGCAGCTGTTGCCAAATAGGTCCTCTCTTGTGTTTAAATAGGTCTTCTACTTTATTTTCTCATTTTCTTCTAGTGTTTCACTTTTAAAATAAATCTCAATTGTCTTGGTTGTGTTTTTCAGTCAAGTCCTAATACGAAGCAGAGTCCTCAGGGAAAATGGAAAATACATTCCCAAACAGGTACTCATTTATCCTTTATTAAAAAGCTCCACCACTCACTGTTCAGGGGAGTAAGATATCTGAATGTTTTTTAAGGGGACTCTTTGGGGCAAGCTGGAGGTGGGCTGTAATTAAGCTGTGCCCTGGTGGTGTTTGCTGTCACTGTGACCTCACCCTTAGGAAATTGTTTTTAAATGTGACTCAGCTAAAGTGTCAGGTCGCCTGCCAAGTAGGCTGCCAGTTCTGAGGGTAATAGCATATTCCAAGGCCCTTCTGACCAGACCTCTGGGGAGTCATTTGATGATATGCCATGTCACAGTTCTCAGACTTAAAAAGCTTTTTTTTTCCTAGTCTTTCTTGACACGAAAATATTACTTCAACAACCCAGAGGATGGATTTTTCAAAAAAACTAAAAGAAAGGTAGTGCCACCTTCTCCTATGACCGGTATGTTTATTTCCTTCTCTCACTTTTTAAATATAATATTAACAAGGGGTATTGAGTGAGACAGGAAGGAAGGGAGGCCAGACAGGTTCTATTTAAACATTAAATTTTAAGAACTAATAATGTGGGCCTGGACTGGTGGCTCAGTGGTTGGAGTGCTTGCACAGTTTAGAACCTCAGCACCACATGCACAACTAAGGGTCGGAGAAACAAAGGCCAGATTAAAAAAAAAAGTTGATTCTCTCTCTCTCTCTCTCTTTTAAGAGAGAGGACAGTGAGAGTGAGAGAGAGAGAATCAATTTTTATTGAGTTTTTCACATGGCTTTCATTGCTCTGACAGTTGAGTACATGGGTGCTGGGGTTTGAACCCCTTTACTTGCGCATGCCAGGCAAGCCCTGTAACCACCAAGCCACCGCTCCATCCTCTCTTTTTTTTTTTTTAAGAGAGAGAAAGCATCAGTTTTATTTAGTTTTTCACATGGTCTTCATTGCTCCAACACTTCGTTGTGTATGTGGTGCTGGGGTGCGAACTTGGGTCCTTGTGCATGTTAGACAAGCGCCATAACCACTGAGCCACCACTCTGGCCCTCTCTCTCTCTCTCTCTCTCTCTCTCTTTAAAAAAGAAAAAACTAATAGTGTAAGGGACCTTAGAAATCATCCAGTACAGTGGAGTTCTGTTTTTCAAACAAATCTCCTCAGAACCCCAGTACATAAAGCAGATTTTAAAAAGCTAATGGGTAGGGCTGGAGCGGTGTGGCACTTGCCCAGCATGCACAAGCACATGGGTTCAAACCCCAGCACCCACATACACAACTACGGGTCAGAGCAACGAAAGCCACGTGAAAAACTCAATAAAAATTGCTTCTCTCTCTCTCTCTTTAAAAAAAAGCTAATGGTGGACAGCCATTGTCCCGAGGCCTTTCCTCGGTGCTAGTCTCCAAGACCCGTGGCTCTGTGAGGCACGGTTGGAAAAGCTTTCCAGTCCCAGCCCCCCCCCCCCATGCCTGGATCCTGTTGCTGACAGATGGCTACTCAGCGTCTGCCTGAATGAGAGGCACTGGCTACCTCCCAGTACCAACCGTTTCTATGTCAGACATGATTGCTTAATCCACCCTACAGTTTCTGCTCCAACAGATATCTAACTTCCCCTGATCTCTGTCTTGTGAAAAATACAACATTAAAAAACAACAAAATAATTTATTGTTCTTTGTTGACTATTTTCTCACTTCAGTATTCATATCTTAGATGAGATAAGTAGCTCATTTAAACCCATGAAGAACATATTAGAGTTAGAAACACTTATAAACCATGCAAGAAACAAAAGTATATATGAAATTATTCTTGATTGCACTCATGATGCACAGAATGCAAATAAAAATAAGACGTCTCCAGGCAGTGACCCATGCCTGCGGCCCTAGCTACTGGGGAGGTTGAGGCCACAGGATCACAAGATCAGGGTCGGCCTGGGTAACTTAGAGAGACTTTACGTTGAAATTTACAGAAATAAAAAGGACTTGGGATATGGCTCAGTGATTGAGTGCTTGCCTAGCATGAGTGGGACTCTGAGTTCCTAAGAACCACAAACAAAACAAATTAAGATATCCTTTTACAGCCCATTAAAATTGGCAAAGACTGGGGCTGGAACAGTAGCTCAGCAGTTACAGTGCTTACACGGCATGCACAAGGATGTGGGTTTGAACCCCAGCACCACATACACAACCAAGTGTCAGAGCAAAACTAAATAAAACTGGTTCTCTTTTTCTCTGATTGTCCCCCTCTCTCTTTAAAAAAAAAAAAAAAGATATGCAACAAACAATTCAGAGTTCAAAATGTTTAGAGAGTGGACTGAAAGGAAGTATCTGCATCGTACACTTTGATATCATTTGAGTTTTTTTCCCCAATGAATGTGACTTAAATACATTAAAAATTTACAACAAAAAAAAAATGAGATAAGTCTGTGCCAGCAGAGTAAAGCCCAATCTCCTGTGCTTCTGCTTAGATCCCACCATGCTCACAGACATGATGAAAGGGAATGTCACAAACGTCCTCCCTATGATTCTTATCGGTGGATGGATCAACATGACATTTTCAGGCTTCGTCACAAGTAAGTCACAGACCCTGCAGACGTGCTGTTCACTTCGTGCGTATTCTTTTCCCTGTCGCTATTGAGAGGACATCATCATGAGTGCCATGTATTCTCGTGGAAACTGATAACATTCTTTGAATAACAAAAAATAATTGATGAGCTGTGATTTTACAGCACCTGTTCCAAACCAGCCCTAGGTTCATGCTGTGGTTGTGGTTTTAGTAATAGAGACTCAAGTGAGTGATCTGCTGGTGGCCTCCACAACTGGCAGCGTTGTAGTTGAACAGGACAGAGAAAAGTCTGCTTGTATTTTGACTTCCTTTGGTAGGTGTCAGGGTGAGTTTTCTGATTGGTGTGGTTTCTCAGCAGTGCGGTTCTGTGTGTGTATATCCACTTGAGGTTTAATGGATCAAGGCAAATTTTTTTTTCAAATTTCCAGTCACAGCTCAGTTTGGGTTCCTGCTTCCTCAGCCATCTAGAAAGTGGTATTATTCAAGGAAACTGGAGCAGAGCGACATTGTGACTTGTGGAAATCATTTTGAAAATCCATGTGGCAGAGTTCTCACCTCCTTAGGGAAAGAATATGTGCGGTACATTCACTGTTCAGCTGCTCTAAAAATAAAGACAGCTTGGAGTGGTTATGGACTTTCTCTTTTTTCTCCGCAGCCAAGGTTCCATTTCCACTGACCCTTCGTTTTAAGCCTATGCTACAGCAAGGAATCGAGCTACTCACCTTAGATGCATCCTGGTAAGAACTTCCTTTTATCTAAAAAAAACACAAGCCAAAATCTAAAGCCCATGTCTCTTAAGATCAGGATTTCCAATTTGCATATTTCACTGGAATAGGTTTTTTAAGAGTTGGGTTTTTTTGTCCCATCAAAATTCCACTCAAAGGGGGCTTGAGCAGTGGTTTAGCAGTTGGAGCGCTTGCGTGGCATGCATGAGGACCCAGGTTTGAACCCCAGCATCACATACACAACCAAGTGTCAGAGAAACAAAGGCCAGATGGAAAAATAAAGTTGTTCACTCTTTCCCCTCTCTTTCTCCCTCCCCCTCACTCCCCTTTTCTTTAAAATAAATAAGTACAGGAAAAAAATAGCCGAGATAATCAGCTTTTAATGAGGCAAATTTTATTCTGGCTCATAGTTTTGCAGTTTTAGTCCAAGAACAACTGGCCCATTGAACATTGCTTTGGGCCTGTAGGAAGGCAGATCATGGAGCAAAGCAATAACCTTGTGGTTAGATCCTGAAAGAGAGAAAGAAGAATCCACGGTCCCCTCTGAGGGCACACCCACATGCCCCAAGACTTCCCACTAGGCCCCAAAGAGCTTGCCCACTTCCCAACAGCACCATGGGCCTCTGAAAGAAGCCATTTGAGAAGAGGAGGATGGACAGTGGGGTCACCAGCAGTGGTTTGACTTACTGGGTTTGGGCAGAGCCATCTCTGGTTACGTGGGAGGGTCTTGGCCCTGCACACCTCTGGTGGAGAAGAAAAGCTGTGCTTCGGGTGAGGAGCATGATTCTGCTATATTTCCCCCTCTGCTACGTAGTCTCATTTGGACTAAGCACAAACTTCGTAGGTTTAGAAAAGCTTGTTTATGTTTTCTAAGCTTCTGGGCAGGTATGTGACTGACAGTCTCATGGACAGGGAGACTGGACCCTGAGTAAACAATTGCCATTGCGCATAGATCGGCCCTGTACTTATCTGCAGCTTGATGAGGAATCACAATAGACTCCTGTG
Organism: Aplodontia rufa; assembly: GCA_004027875.1. NCBI lineage: Eukaryota > Metazoa > Chordata > Mammalia > Rodentia > Aplodontiidae > Aplodontia > Aplodontia rufa. The sequence goes on along the minus strand of PVKS010000878.1, from coordinate 140,730 downwards.
ACCCAGTATTGGAATGACGCCTGGCAGCTTTCCATTCACCCTTCGGTTTTATCCTATGCGAACATTGATTTTATGGGGCAATGGTGGGAAACCTAGGATGAAGGTGGCCAGTGATGAAGTCCAAAAGTTGGAATGCTTGCCCAGTAGCCATCAGCCTCGGCTTTGAAAACCACCTCTAATCCTTCTTAGGTGTGGAACATAGCAGCACTTGTGATTTCTGCTAGAGGATGGGACGGCAAACGGGAGGCCTCCCTCGCTTTTACCTAACAGACTCTGTACTGGTCAGACTGTCTCGACACCTGTAGTCTTGGGTTTTGCTTTGGCCACACATAGCCCGTCCTGGTTGATTTCCTTACAAATGCTGAACAGCTTTGCTTGGTACAAAAATGTGAACTTCATCAACACCTGAAATAACTCCCTATATTGTTTCACCTTTGCTTCGCTAGGGTGAGTTCTGCATCCTGGTACTTTCTCAATGTGTTTGGGCTTCGAAGCATATACTCTCTGATTCTGGGCCAAGATAATGGTAAGAAGCATGGCAGGTTGAATAAGCAAATACTTCAGTAGATAACTCATCAATGCTAGTGCAAGAATCACTGAGACATTGTTTGTTTTCCCCAAGTCTGACACCCTTGTGGAATCCAACACCAGCAACAAATTCTGTCATCCTAAAGCCTGGAGAAGTTAGCTCATTGATTATGGCTCAGTTAGCTCATTGACCAGAGTCCTTGCTGTACTGGTCCTGGCTCCCACGTAATGGCAGGGATGTCAGATAAGTCCTTCAATTGCTCTGATCCTCTTTGCTTTCCTGTAAGTGGGGTCTTGGGAGTGAACAGCAAGGAGGTGAGGTGTAGAGGAGAGAATGCACGAGGCACTTAGTGAGGAACCTGGCAGATGGTGGCTTCCTCATTAACTGGTAGCTCTTGTCACTGAAGTTTGAAATAAAATTAAATAAGCACTAAGTTCTGTTTTCTAGCTCTCATCATCCCCATTTTTCAGAAGAAAAGTAGCTTGCTCAGTCACATAGCCAGTGGGTGACAGGGCCAGGTGTCCAGTTCTTGAACCCACCACTGGGCAGCTTCGTTGCTGTACAGTGCAGGGGGTGGGGTGCTGCTGAGCCATGACATTCACGTTGGCATGTCTTCCACTGCAGCTGCTGACCAGTCACGCATGATGCAGGAGCAGATGACGGGAGCAGCCATGGCCATGCCCGCGGACACCAACAAAGCTTTCAAGGTACGTTATCCCCAGAGCCGTGCTGAGGCTTGGGAGCGTCCCCGAGAGTTGCAGAAACCCTCCCTACCCAGTTTCACTTTCTGCAGTTTCAGTTACCCAGGGTCAACTGCGTCCAAAAATATTCAGTGGAAAATTCCAAAAATAAACAAGTCACAGTCTTCAAACTGCACAGTTCTGAGTAGTGTCGTGAAATCATGCGCTGTCCTCCCCATTCCACCCAGGACACAAATCCCTTTGTCCATTGCGTATGCATTACATGCTGCCCACCTCATGGCAGATGCTTATTACAGTAGATTCTTAAAATTGTTGTTTTGTTACTAGGCATTCTGATGCACTCTCTTGCTGTGCCTGATGTACGAATTAATTTTACCTTGGGTATATCCATGGGTATGTGTGTATGTATAGGGAGAAGGGTGTATGTATGGATGGATATCTACTGTTGTTACGGTTTTGCGGTGATGCACATCCACTCATGAGTGTGAGGGCATTTATTAGACTTTTAAAATGCATTCTCAAAAAACAAAAGAAAAGGAAATGAAATGAAAAATAAATAAATGAATGAATAAAAATGAATTCTCGATGGGCTGGAGCGGTGGCTCAGCGTTGTGAAGCTTGCCTGGCATGCACAAGTACACAAGTTCAAACCCCAGCACCACGTACACAGTGAAGACTCAGAGCAATGAGAGCCACATGAAAAATAAATAAAATTGATTCATTCTCTCTCTCTCTCTTTCTGTCCCTCTCTCTTTAAAAAAAAAAAGAAAAATGAATTCCCAAGCTAAGCACAGTGTCCCACAGCTGAGCCCCAGCTGCTCGGGGGATTGCAGTGGTAGGATCACTTAAGCCCAAGAGTTCGAGGCCAACCTGGGCAACAGAGTAAGACCCCACATCAAAAAAAGAAAGAAAAGTTCTGCAGCAAGTGCAGTGTGGCTCCGTGGTTTGAATTTAAGTTTAAGAAAAATACAGTTTATGTGGCTTTTAAATGATTGCCCAAATTTAATCTACACTGTGAATGAGGCTATAAAACCATCCATTCAAAGGCCCCAGGTAACATAGGGGCCATTTTAAACCTTTCTGGATCTGGCAGACATCAGGTGTAAATTGCATTTAAAAAAAGAGATATGTAGGGACTGGAGTGGATGCTCGGTGGTTAGAGCACTGGCATGCGCAAGGACCAGGTTCAAACCACAGCACTACATACACAATTAAGTGTAAGAGAAACAAAGACCAGATGAAAAAATAAAGAAAATTGATTCTTTCTCTCTCTCTCTCTCTCTCTCTCTCACTCTCTCCATCTCTCTCGGAAAGAAAGAGAGAGAGAGAAGAAAGAGAAAGGGAAGGAAGGAAGGAAAAGAGACAGACAGACTTAAGGACAAAGGATGTAGCTCAGTGTAAAAACATTTAGCATTCAAGAGGCCTTGAGTTCAGTCCCCAGCACTATAAATCAATCACTCACTTAAATCAGTAAAGTCAATACTTAAGCACCTTTTCTTGAAAGGATTCTGGAATTTGTAAAATCGTGTATAAATTTTGCACAGCAAAATTTCACTGATTTTCCAAGTACCTGGCTCCAATGTCTAGCACTGCCAAAAATAAAACACTAAAAATAAAAGGCACCTCCCTCATTCTGATGAAGGCCATCTATACAAAAAACCACAGCTAATACACTTAATGGTGAAAGATGGGAAGCTTTCCCCCTAAGATCAAGGACAAGACAAGGATGCCTGCCATTACCACTCTGTTGAGTATTGTACTGGATGTTCCAGCTGCGACAGCTAGGCAAGGAAGGGAATTAGCCAGCTTAGAAAGGAAGTAACATTACCTCTCTTTACAGACAGACTCCTAAGAAATCCATACACACACCAATAAGTATCAGAGCTCATAAATAAGTTCTGCAGTTTTAGGATACGAAATCAACATACAAAACACAATTGTAGGGGGAAAGGAGAGGTGGCTCAGCAGTGGAGTGCTTGCCTAGCATGCATGAGGACCCAGATTCAATTCCCAGCACCACATACACAGCTGAGTGTCAGAAAAATAAAAACCAGATAAAAAAATAAAACTAACTCTTTTTTTTTTTTTTTTTTTTTTTTTTTTTTAGTGAGAGAGGGAATCTATTTAGTTATTCATGTGGCTTTCATTGCTCCAGCCCTGTTTTGTTTTTGTTTTTTTTGTTTTTGTTTTTTTTTCCTCTAAGAGGGAGCAAGTTGGAGCACCTGCCTGGCATGCACAAGGATCCAAGTTCAAACCCCAGCACAACATATACAGCTAAGTGTTGAAGAAACCAAAAAATCAGATGAATAAATAAAATTAGCTCACTCTCACTCTTTCCCTCTCTCTAAAAAAAAAAAAAGGGCATGAAAAAATAATAAAAAAACATTGCAACCAGGTGCATCGATGCATGCCTGTAATGAGGTAGTAGGATCGAGGGTTTAAAGCCAGCCTGGGCAATTTAATTAGACCTTGTCTCCAGAAACAAAGAAAGAAAGAAATTAGATTTCAGCACACAGGTAACGAAGAACTGAAAATGAAATTAAGGAAAATTCCACTTATATGTAATAAATTCAAAGATGAATAAATCCAACACAAGAAATACAAAATTTGTATGCTGAAAGTTACAACACACTGCCAACAGAAATCAGGGAACACTTGCATTGATGAACAGACGGTTATGTTCATGGGTTAGAAGAACGAGGATCGAGCTACTGATGGAACACAGGCCCTTTCCGAACCCACCTTCCTTTGCTGGAGAAACTGACCAGCTGACCTTAAAGTTCACATGGAAAGATTCCAGAATTGCCTAAAACTCAAAAAACCAAGTTAGAGGACTCCTAATTCCCTGTTTAGAAACCAACAAAGCCACGGTAATCAAAACTCAAGTCCTGGCCTAAGAACAGGCATCCAGATGAATGCAGTAGAATCAAGAGTCCTAAAATAAATGAGTAACTATGATGTCAGTAAATTCATGATCATTTTATGCCAACATGATCAGCTGAGTATCAGCAGCAATGCCAAGACAGTTCAGTGGAGGAAAGAATGGTCTGAAAGAAACAGTGCTAGGAGAAAAGAATGAAGCTGGAAACCTGTTTCATATCATATACAAAAATTAAGTCAAAATGGGTCCAAGATCCAAATATGGTGTGACTGCTCACGTGAAATGCATAGAATGGGAAAATCCAGCGAGACAGAGAGTGGGTTAGTTCCCAGAGGCTGGGAAAGAGGGGTCAGTGGGAGGGATTGCCTACTGGGACCAGTTCCCATTCAGGGGACGAAGTTTTGGAAATAGATACTGGAGGTTAAAAAACATTGTGAATGTGATTGATGTTCAGAAGTGGAAAACTTGTTTATATATGCATATATATAATTTATTCCAATACAAAATGCTTAAAAATCCTTTTTGGTGGGTCAAAGACTAAATGTAAGAGATACAACTACAGTAAGTTTAAAATAAAAACAGGAGCTAGCCTGGCTTGCTGGTGCATGTCAGCAGCTCAGGAGGCTGACACAGAATGATCCCAAGTTCAAGGCCACTGGGCGACGTAGTGAGACCCTGTCTCAACATTTAGAAAGTTTGAAAAGGGCTGGGGATGCAGCTCAGTGGTAGAACGGCCCTGGGTTCAGTCCTCAGTACCACAAAAAAAAGAAGACATGGGCTCAAGTCTTTGTGACCTTGAATTGGACCCTGATTTCTTAGACAGAGCTCCCTATCTAAAAATAAAAGGGGCTGGGGTGAAGCTCAGTGGAGAACACTTGGCCTAGCTTGTGCAAGAGCCTGGGTTCAATCCCTGGTGCTGCAAAAATAATCACTGAGATTGTGCATGACACGCATTCAGATGGTTGCAAGCAGAAAAGTGGACGACAGCACCTGCTGGGACGCGGGGCAGCCGGAGCCCCCACGCTGCTAGCGCTGCCTCTTGGGAAAGCAGAAAGAATCCGAGCGCTCATCACTGACGAATGCTAACAAAAGGGAATCTTCCGTAACCTGCGCGTAGCACCCACACCGTGGCATACTGCTCGGCTGTTAGAAGGAGGCACGTGCTGAAACATGGCCTCACAGGGATAAGCCCTGTAAACGTGCTAAAGGAAACCATGTGTACGTCCAGAACAGGGAGTTACAGCAAACAGTAAGGTGGTGCTGCTTGCTAGGGATCGCAGGAAGGGAGTAATGAGGATGGGCTTGCATTTGTTGTGGGGTTAATTTCTGTGGTGATGAAAGAGTCCTGGAATTGGTGGAAATGGTTGTACACATTTGTGAATATGCTAAAAAACACTCAGTTGGGTGCTCTAAGAAGGGGAATTTTGCTGGGTGTGGGGGTGCATGCCTGTAATCTCAGCAGCTCAAGAGGCTGAGGCAGGAGGATCACAAGTTCGAGGCCAGCCTCAACAATTTAGCAAGGCCCTGAACAACTTAGTAAGAGCCTGTCTCAAAATAAAAAGGGCTGGGGATGCGGCTCTGTGGTTAAGAGCGTGTGGATTCAATCCCCAGTACAAAAGGAAAAAAAGGTGAATTTTATCTTAAAAAAAAAAAAAAAAGCAAACCACATGCATTTTTTGTGTGCATGTGTGAGTATCTAACAACAAATCCCACCGTTATCTACAACTGCAGTGCACCAATAGAGAATGAGGGGAGAGAAAAGAGAAACCACACCCATGAACTAACATTTATTTTAAGAAAGAGGGGGCATTGAGAGAGAGAGAGAGAGAGAATCAATTCTTACTGAGTTCTTCATGTGGCTTTCGTTGCTCTGAGACTTCGTTGTGTACGTGGTGCTGGGATTTGAACCATGTACTTGCGCATGCCAGGCGAGTGCCGTAACCGCTGAGCCACCGCTCCAGCCCCATGAACTAACACTTATATTGCTAACATTTATTAAAACTTCACGAAGTATTTTTTTAAACTCACTACTACTTTGCCTTAGCAAAGTAGCTAGACGAGAATATTGAGAAACAAATGTTTTGTTCAACATTAATACTTCACACGCAGATAAAATGCAGATTCTCTTTCTCTGTCTCACTGTCCCTCTCTCTCTTTGGGGGAGAAAAAATAGTTGATATGCAAGTAATTACGTGCCAGAGCAGTTCACCGTTCCCGCTGTCGGTCTCTGTTCCAGTGTGAGATTGGCAGCACATCGGTGACGCCCAGAAACGGCAACATGCTGTTGCGCATTTGTACCTAAGATTCGAGCAAAGGTTCCTAGGCCCCTTGATGCTCCCTGCTCCATGACAGGGTTCAGAATCACAAAGCACTTAATATGTGGTGCGTTCCTCAAGGGTAGTGCAGGGAACATAGTAGGTGCTTAGTGAGCGCCACCTAATCCTATTGGCTTTGGAGTCAGAGGCACTGACACTAAATCTCAGCTCTATCAATTCCTAATACCAGTGACCTTAAACCGGTTGTGCAACCTCAGCCCCACCTCACGGGATCGGGTGAGCTTGTGCAGGGGCCCAGCTGTCCTAACCAGCCCCCTCCCTGCCCTGCTCTTCCTCTGCAGACGGAATGGGAAGCGCTGGAGCTGACTGATCACCAGTGGGCACTCGATGACGTGGAAGAGGAGCTCATGGCCAGAGACCTGCACTTTGAAGGCATGTTCAAAAAGGAGTTACAGACATCTATTTTTTGAAGACCACACTGGGATTGGCCTTTTGAGGAGCGCTTAACCTTGTACCTTTCGTTGGCGCTGGAGCCTCTGAGAATAAAGAGGAGGATGCAGGGCCAGCGGGTGTGCAGCAAGGCTCCTTCTTGTCTGAGCTGGGACCTTGAGCTGGAGACTAGAGGAAAGGGGAGTGTGCTGGCCACTTGCTACGTAAAACGTGAATTAAGGTTTCCTTCTGGTGACTCTAGTAGTGACAGTCAGAGAAAGGGGGAACTCAGCTCCTGCTAATGTATAAAACTTAGCAGAACTTCCGTCTTTCGATGAAGTATCGGCTACCGTAACTAGTTATATTCCGTCAGCCTGACTTCCAACCACAGCAAACTCCTGTTTTCTTGGGATCCAAACACCCAGCCCCCTGCATTTTACCTTTGATTTTTTTTGTTAGTATTTTTAATTTTCTTTACAAAAGTAATACTTTTTCACATCCAAAAATGTAGAAACAAATGGATGAGCAAAGTAAATCTCCCTGTCCTGTTCACTTTGAGCCTACAGAAAGGCACAGAAACTGTGTCAAAACCTTATTCAAATACGGAGTGCTCAGAGTGAGCTCCCAGAGCCAAGCAGGCTTAGCAAAGCCTTCGCAGTCTTAACCCTGACCAGTGAAAATCAAAGACCCTGAGGCACTGCCGTGTTCGCAAGTGCCTTTGGGATTATCAGACAGGCTAAGCGATCCAAGTTCTTGATCCAGACTTTGGAATATATCAAACCCACCGACAAAGTGATGGTGCTGTACTGTAAATGGCCACTCAGTCAAACGAAAGCCCTCGTTTCCCAGTTCCTCTGGACAGGAGAGAATCGAGAGCGGGCAGCTGCTGGCAGACATAGATCCGGGTGCCTGGGAGTCTTTCTATCTAGATGAACGGTCCCAGGGAAATGCCAGAGACCCATTTCTGGAGATGGATGGAATTTGCATGTTGAGCACTGTAATCAAGAACACGACTACAGATTAAACCATCCTGTCTTGTCTTTGCCTGTGAAGGTGTTGCCTGCGTGGGTCACTGTCAGTGTTCTGCCACCAGTTCTGGGTGACCACTGGGGACTTGTGCTGGAGAGACTTAGGAGATAAGAGCCATGCCCACAAAGAACTCAGAGGAGAGGGCTGGGTGCAGCACAGCCCAGAGCATGAGCTTACCCTGCACAGCCCTCAGTTCCATCCCAGAACCGCAAAGTAGGAAACCTTTTTTTTCG
>PVKS010000878.1:0-132552 GCA_004027875.1 Aplodontia rufa | reverse complement strand
CTCAGTCTCCCCGTCTGTCAAAAGGGGACCATGCGGTGCACACTCGGGAAAAGGCTGGCAGTCCTCTGAATGTCTTACTAAGTTCAGGCTGGCCCCCAACTTGCATCCTCCAGCCTCAGCCTCCTGAGTTGCTGGGTTGACAAGCGTGCACCATGGCACCCGGCCATAGCAACATTATTCATAAAGTCACAAAGTGGGCAATGACCCAGATATCCATTAACTAATGAATGAATAAAATATGGTCCATCCACACGACAGAGTATTATTCAGCAATAAAAAGAATGAAGTACTGATGACGCAGATGAACTGTGGATCATCACACCACATGTAACCCCTCTCTTCTTCCCTTCTTTTTCGCAGTGCTGGGGACAGGAGCCAGGGCTTTGCACGCACTAGGCAAGCCCACTACCGCTGCTCTGTGAAGTGGCCACAATTAGCAAATCCACAGAGGCAGAAGGTAGATTTGTGGTTGCTAGGGCTTGGGGGATGGAGACTGGGAAGTGATGGCTAATGGGTTGAGTTTTTTCTTGAGGGTAATGTGTTAGACAGATTCCTATCACTGGGACAAAAGGCCTGAGAAGTTCAACTTAAAAGGAGGAGGGGGAGGCTGGAGTGGTGGCTCTGGTTAGTTATGGCGCTTGCCTGGCATGCACCAGGACCTGAGTTCAAACCCCTGCACCGCATACACAGCTCAGTGTCAGAGCAAAGAAAGCCACGTGCAAAACTACATGAAACCGATTCTCTTTCTCTCACTGTCCTCCTCTCTTTAAAAAAATTTTTTTTTAAATGGAGAAACATTTCCTTTGGCTCCTGCTTCAGAGCTTTCAGTGCATGTGTCTTGGGCCTGTGGCATGGGGGCACATCCTAGTGGAAGAGCAGTGAAGCAGGGCTGCTCACCACTGCTGTGGAAGAGACCTGGGTTCTGCTAGCCCCGCCCAGGACACGCCCCCAATGACCTAACTTCCTCCAACCAGGCCCCCCCTCTTAAAGAGTCCACCACCTCCCAAGGGAGCCACAGGCTGGCGACCAATCCTCTCACACAAGCCCAGTGCAAACTATAGCACTTACTGAAATAGTCCTAGAGTGGAATGTGGTAGGGGCTAGGGGCATGGCTTAGTGATCTTCCCCAACATGCATGAGTTCCTGTTCACTCCCCAGCACACAAAAAATAAATTAAAAATAATGCGGTGATAGATGAGAACTCTGGGGATCTACTAAAAACTACTGAACAGCTGGATGTGGTGGTGGTACCCACCTGTAATCCAAGTGACTCGGTAGGCTGAGGCAGGAGGATGGCAAGTTGGAGGCCAGCCTCAGCAACTTAGAGAATCCCTGTCTCAAAATAAAAATATAAAAAGGGCTGGAGATGGGGCTGGAACGGGTGACTCAGCAATTACGGCACTTGCCGAGCACATTCAAGGACCCAAGTTCAAACCCCAGCACCACGTACACAAGACAGCATCTGAGTTGTTTAGGGCATTGCCAGCTTGCTGAAGCTGGCTTTGAACTTGTGATCCTCTTGCCTCAGCCTCCCTAGTTGCTGGGATTACAGGCGTGTGCCACTGTGCCTGGCGAAAGAGTTAATGTTTATTTTCTCATCTGCTGTTTGTTTTTCCTCCACTTATTTGCGTATGTGGTGCTGGGGATTGAACCCAGATCCTCATACATGACAGCCAAGTGCTCCACTGCTGTTGTAGTCAGCTTTTGCATTGCTGTGACCTTAGAAGCCGACAAGAACAATTCTAGGAGGAAAAGTTTATTTGGGGACTCATGGTTTCTGAAGTCTTCATCCACAGAAGGCCAGCCCATTCCTCTGGACTCGAAGTTAGGCTGAACATCCGGGTGGAAGGCCTGGTCCAGGGAGCAGAGAGACAAACTCCACGCCAGATATAAAATCTATACCCAAAGGCAACCCCCAGTGACCACCTTCTCCAGCCACACCCTACCTGCTTCTTCAGCTACTAGGACTAACTCATGGATTGGGGTAAGGCTCTCGTAACCCAGTCATGTCACCTCTAAAACTTTTCATACTCTCTTGCATATGGAGTTTTGGGGTGCACCTTTCATCCACACCGTAATAACCACTGAGCCACCGCTCCAGCCCCAGGAATGTTTAACATAACTCACAAAAGGAATGGGGGTGGCTCCGTGGTTGAGTGCTTGCCTAGCATGCACAAGGCCCTGGGTTCCATCCTGAGCACCCTAAAATAATAATAAATAGCATAGCCCACAAGGCCATGGGGTCGCCTGATGCAAACGTGAGTGTTCTTTCGTATGTTCTACCAACTGGTCCATGTTCAAATCTCCCCCAGTTGTCTTAAAACATCTTTTGCCATTGGCTTTGTTTGAATGAGGATCCCAACTGGGCCCTCGCATGGCATTTGGTTGCTATCTTTTTTATTTATTTTTATTAGTGCATTATAGTTGTAAATAATGATGGGATTTGTTGTCACATATTCCTAGATGCACATCTTTTTTTTTTTTTAGAGAGCGAGGGACAGTGAGAGAGAAAGAATCAATTTTATTTAGTTTCTCACGTGGCTTTCGTTACTCCAACACTTGGTCATGTACGTGGTGCTAGGGTTCAAACCTGAGTCCTCACGAGTGCCAGGCAAGCGCTGTAACCGCTGAGCCACTGCTCCAGCCCCATTTTTGTGAATCTTTGAAAATATTCTTATCTGGATAGAAAATCAAATGTTCAGGTTATGTTCACTTCAATAAAGAGGAAGAAGAATGAACGGATGATGGACACACAGAAGCAATGAAGAACGAAGCACAACTTATCACGGAACCACAGACTGTCCAGGAGAAGGACAATCTCAGTGCCCTTCTTCAGTCAGCTTGTTGACTGCTCCCAACTCCTGGGGCACTGGTGATTGAACCCAGGGCTCTCTACCACTGATCCACATCCCTAGCCCTTTTTATTTTTTATTTGGAGACAGGACCTAGCTAAGTTATTAAGGCTGGCCTCGAACTTGTGATCCTCCTGCCTCAGCCTCCTGACTTGCTGAGATTATAGGCATGCACCACCATACCCAGCAAAAAAATAACTTGTTTAAAAGATCAGGTTTGTTTAGTTGGCATTGATAGAGGCTAAAATCTGAGAAAGAGTGCGTTCAGACTCTGGGAGCCCATAAGGCTACATTTGGCCAGATCAGCGACAGCAAAATTCCCATGTCCTCCGAGTTAAGGACAGCTGGCAGAGCATGGGGCACAGCCCACATCATGTCCCACCTGCTTTGCCTTTGTCTCCTGTGCCTGCCAGAATGACCAGCAAGAAAGAAAATGCTGGCCAACTGTTCCAGGCATTATCCAAGCCCGAGAAGTCATCGCTACCAGCCCCATCTCCCTTACATTTTCCTTCCTTTTTTTTTTCCCCTGGAATCTTCCCAAGTATTTTGGGTGACAGCTGCCACAGCTCCCACAGGTCCCAGTTTGTGGTCCTTTCTAAGAGCTCCCAGTTGCAGGGCCTCTTTTCATCGACTCCACTTCAGAAAGCAGGGGCCACCCAGGAAGGCACAGGGTTTTCATCACCCCCTTGGTCCTCTCTGAGGCTCTTCCAGAGAGGCAGGAAGGTGTCTTCACCATTACAGCACTAGTTCTAAAGTCAGCTACTGTGTGGCCTTTAGCAAGTTGCTTAACTTTTCTGTGCCTCTGCTTGTGAGCTATGAAATGAGGAACATCACAATGCATAGGGTTATTGTGAGGGCTTTAGAAGGAGGCACGGAAGGTGTGGAGCGCAGCCCTCGGCAGACTACGCGCTTGGTGGATGGGAGCTACTGGCCACCACCCTCCTCCATCTCAGGGCCTGACTCCTGCCCTCCCAGAGCCTCCAGGTTGAAGCTGAGATGTCCCCCGCACCTGGTCCCTGCTGTTACCGGTTACATTCAACCCCACGCACCCAGTCTCCTCTTTCCATGAGATCCACTTTCATCTTGGTCTCTGGCCAAAGGGATCATCCTCTCTCCTGCCTTTGACTGGAATCTCATTACCCCTGCCAATGGGTGGCTGGGAAACTACAGGATTGGGGTCCCTGACTCCCAAGAGTGCAGCTGGTGAGCCCTCCTGCAGAGGGCTGAACCCTGCCTGCCGTCCTCGGGATGAACAGGAAGACAACCAGCCCAGCACTGAGCCTGCCAAAGGGTCATAATATCTCACAAGGAGGCCCATTGGAGAGTCCCCACAGACAGTGAGAGGAGTCTGGACCCTTCATCCTCTGTAGTGACCGCTAGGACTGCCCTCCCACCAAGACTGCCCACAGGTTCGGGGGTGGCTGGAGCAGTGGCTCAGCGGTAGAGCGTTTGCCTGGTCAGCGAGGGCCCGGGTTCAAACCCCAGCACCACGTACACGACTAAGTGGAGGAGAAACAAGGGCCAGGTGAAACAATAAGTAACTCTCTCTCACTCTCTCTTAAAAAAAAAAAAAAGACTGGTGTGATGGTGCAAGCGACTTGGGAGGCAGAGGCAGGAGGATCACAAGTTCAAGGCCAGCCTCAGCAAACTTAGGCCCTAAGCAACTTAGTAAGACCTTGTCTCAAAATAAAAAAAAAGAAAAAAGTGGCTCAGCGTTTAAGTGCCCCTGGGTTCAATCCCTGTTACTAAAAAAAAAAAGAAAAGAAAAGAAAAAATTAAAAAATTTTAAAAATTAAAAAAAAAAAAAACCTGCCCACAGGCAAGAGGTAGAAGACACCCAGCAAAGAAAATTAGGACACTGTCAAGAAGGGGAATGGATTGTGGACAATCCCACCAAATTGCCAGTTATCTACTACATATAGAATCAAGGTCCAGAGCAGGCCCCACAAGGATAGACCAGCTCGTCAGATCCTACAAGATCGAAGCAACAACCAGCACAGGCCTCTTGCTACATCAGGGTCTAGAGACCAACAGCCCACAAGAGATGGGGAAGGCCTCGCGGAGCCACAGAGGGTCACAGGGATGTGGCTGCCAGAAGCACTGATTTGGTGCCAGGTCATATGTTCCTCAGCTTTCTATGTGACAAAATACCTGGAATAAGCAATGTATAAAGAGGAAAGAAAGGTTCAGGAGCTGGAGCAGTGGCTCAGTGGTTACTTCACTTGCCTGGCATGTGCAAGTACACGGGTTCAAACCCCAGCACCACGTACACAATGAAGTGTCAGAGCAACCAAAGCCACATGAAAAACTAAATAAAATTGATTCTCTCTCTCTCTCTCTCTCTCTCTCTCTCTCTTTTTGTCCCTCCTCTCACTGTCCTTCTCTCTTTAAAAGAAAAAAAAAGTATATTTAACTCAATCCTGGGAAGAATTTCCTTTCTTTTTTATTTTTTTGGCACTGTGGGGGAGGTGCTCAGAGCCACTTCATCACTGAGCCACATCCTCAGCCCTCCCTCTTTATTTTTTATTTTGAGACAGGGTCTCACTAAGTTGTCTAGGACCTTGCTAAATTGCTGAGGCTGTCCTCGAATTTGTGATCCTCCTGCCTCAGCCTCCCAGGTTGCTGGGATTACAGGCATGTGCCTCCATGGCCCCAAGGGTAAGACATTAGCTTATTCTTGGAACATTTTTGCATTGCTGCAACTAAGACAATCAGCATAGCCAGGCACAGTGGCACATGCCTACAATTCCAGCAACTCAGAAAGCTGAGGCAGGAGGATCACAAATTCAAGGCCAGCCTTAGCAACTTAGCAAGGTCCTAGGCAACTTAGTGAGACCCTATCTCAAAATAAGAAAAATAAAATAAAAAGGGCTAGAGATATGGATCTGTGGTTAAGTGCCCGTGGATTCAATCCTCAGTATGAAAAATAGATAAGTCAATAAATAAAAAGACAATCAGCCTATAATTATTTTTATAATTTAAATGACTAAAATTTAAATGAATAACAATCTACCCTGGAAATTTCTCCATGACATTGAAAAGTCTATATCATGTTTGATGAACACACATATTTCTTGTGTGGATTTCTCTGAATGGACCAAGTGTAATGCTGGACATTTGGCATGTCAGGAGATGTCTAAAGAGGGACCTTCGGATATTTGGTAGCGACTGTCACATATACAAATGCGCAGTACCACACATCTAACCTGTCCCCAGCTAGAAGATTATCTGATGAGTACAAAGGTGTGCGTGCAACAAGGCCCGGGCCCCATCATTCGTGCCAGTACACGGCTGGGGACAACTTAAATATCTAATCACAAGGGACAGGATAAGTGAAATCACCAGCTGACCATATGCTGGAATTCACAGCAATCAAGAAATGAATTTGATCTGCGGATACCAACAGGAGCTGTGCCGGGATGTTTTGTAAAGTGAAGGGGGAAAAGTTACTTACAAAACCAGCATCCGCAGTGTGATCTCATTTCTATTTAATATGTATATATCCTCACGCTGGGGCGCTGGCACACGCCTATAACCCCAGCAATTTGGGAGGCTGAGGAAGGAGGACCACAAGTTCAAAGCCAGCCTCAGCGACTCAGCCATAACCAACTTAGAGAGATCATGTCTCAAAAAATAAAAAGGGCTGGGGGAGTGGGGGCCTGGAGCGGTGGCTCAGTGGTTACCGCGCTTGCCTGGCATGCGGAGGAGGGGTTCGAACCCCAGCACCACGTACACGATGAAGTGTGGGAGGAACGAAAACCACGTGAAAAACTAAATGAAATTGATTCTCTCTCGCCCACTGTCCATCTCGCTCTTTAAAAAAGAAAGAAAGAAACGAGGAGGAGGCTGGGGATGGGTTCAATCCCTGGTACCCACCTCAAGAAAAAAGGACGTGCAACCGCGTGGGAAAGATGCCTGCGAACGCGGGCGCAGGCGGGACTTGGGCCGGTGCGCGTGCGAGCAGCGTCTCCCCGAGGACACAGGTGTGGAGCCGCAAGGCTGAGCCCCACTCGGGTGTGCAGAGGCCGCACACGGTTCTCCCGCACCCCGGCGGAGGCCTGGGCTCTGCGAGGCCGTGGGAGCGGAGCCAGGGCTGGGCGCGGAGTCCGGCTCCATGGGGAAAGGGTTAAGCCAGGCTGCTGCTCCTGGGGGCGGGCTCGGATCCGCAGCGCCGGGCTCGGTTGGCCGAGCCTGAGCATCTGCGAGGCTGCGGCGCGGAGCGGCTGCAGGGACGCGCAAGGTGAACGCGGGGCTGCGCCCAGGTGAGGAGCGAGCCAGCCGGGGAGGGGGCGATGGCAGGACGCAGGCAGGCGCGGGCGACAAGGCCTGCACAGCGCCCACCCCCACCCGGGACACTGCGGGAAGGCGCGGAGCCAGGGAGAGAGGAGACGGAGGAGGAAGAGAGGTAACCCGAGAAGGACCAGCTCCTGCAGGCTGCCATGCGCCCAGGTCATCCTCTCGGGGTCCTGCGGCTGGGAGAGCTCCCCATCCCCCAGGGTCCCTCCAACAGTGGGTGCCCAGCGCTGGGCGAACCCTGCCTTTGTGCAAGTGCCCACATCTCACCGATCGGGGGTGGTAGGCAGATGGCATCTGTATCACTGAAGGCCCATCTGAACCATCTCCTCCTCTGCAAAGCTTTTCCAATCCCCTAAGCAAGATGAGCGGCTGTGGGCTTCACTCCTTAGTGTGTCCACTTAGCTGGCTGCGTGACCTTGGGCGAGTTGCTCAACCTCTCTGAACCTGTTTCCTCCGCCAGGAAATGGGCATACTCCCACCAGCTTGTCACAGGGGGGCTGAATGACATACAGCTAAGCTTGACACAGGAGGCTGACTGGGCAGTACCACTCAGGAGCAGTGGCATTAAGGGGCTCTGAGGCCATGCCCCTCAGCTGTCTCCAGTTCCAGCTCTGGAACTGAGACCTTAAGGTCCTGTGCCCCTCGCAGAGCAGAGTGCTTGGAGAATGTTTGAGAAACCGACTAAGGCCTACCACAGTCAGCGTTCAGGTCTGAGGGATGGGTCCACCGCCCTTGGAGCCTGGGCCTTCTCCTAGGAGGGCACCCAGAGTTTCCAGCAGCTTCTCAAGGGGTCTGTGAGCCACCAAGGGTCAGGAACAAGCAAGCTTTGGGGATAGCTGTGTCCCAGAAAGGAGAACAAGGCCTCTGCCCCTCAACACACCCAGACCTCAGTCCTGGCAGCCTCTGCACCCCTGACCTGGTTGTGGGGCCGCTCCTGCCACCCTGGCCCCCTTGGGGATGGACTCTTGGGAACAGGAACCTTCAGGGACTACTCAGCAGGGCTGAGGTATGAATTAGAGAGATAGCAGCGCCAGGCCCGGGGAGAGATGATCACATGTGCGACCATGGTGGCCAGTGCCTAGGAGGGTCAGGAAACGAAGGCTTCCTGGAGGAAGAATGCTGAGCCACCACCATACTGTTCTCAGGTGTCAGCTCTGGCCTCTCCCTTCTCACCCCAGTGCTTCCCATTGCCAATGGCTTCCTGGTGCATGAGCAATAGAGTCCTGGGGCCTTCTGGTGGCCTGCAAAGCACCTTTCGATCCAGCCCCTGCCTCCCTGACTTTTTTTCTTTTGGTCCCAGGAGTTGAGCCCAGGGCACTTAACTACTGAGCCACATCCCCAGCTCTTTTTATTTTTTATTTTGAGACAGGGTCTCGCTAACTTGCTGAGAGCCTCGATAAGTGCTGAAGCTGGCCTCCAACTTGCAATCCTCCTGTGTCAGCCTCCTATGCCTCTGTAGGCATGCACCACCGAGCCTGGGTCTGACTTCATCTTCTGCTACTTTCTCCTTTGCTTGCTGTGCCCCAGCCACACTGGTGTTCTTATTTCTTGAACTTATTTAGCTCATGGCTGTCCCAGGGCCTTTGCACTTGCTGTTCCTTCTGCCAAATGCTTTTCCCTCCAGGCTTCAAATGCCTGGCTCTGTCATATCCTCCTTTTATGTCCTTCATAGATTAACTTTAAGATTATTTATTGTCAGTCTCTCATTTAGAATACCAGCTCCATGAGGGCAGTTTTGTTCACTGCTTTGTCCTCAGGGCCTGGCAAATAGTACATGCTCAGTTCATTTGTTGAAATAGTTATGGGATCAAATTCGAGGGCACTTTACCACTGAGCCACATCCCCAGCCCTTTTTTATTTTTTGAGTAGGGTCTTGCTAGGTTGCTTAGGGCCTCACTAAGTTACTGAGGTTAGTGTTGGGCTTGTGATCCTCCTGCCTCAGTCTACCAAGCCACTGGGATTACAGGCATGTGTCACTGTGCCTGACCTGTGCTTTGTTCTTTAAGCCGCACAGGAACTCCCGTGAGTTAGTGCTCTTATAACCTTGTTTAATGAATGAGAAAACTGCGATGGAGCACACCTATAATGCCAGCAACTCAGGAGGCTGAGGCAGGAGGCTCACAAGTTGGAGGCCAGCCTCAGCAAGTTAGCAAGACCCTATCTCAAAATAAAATAAAAAGTGCTGGGGATGTAGCCCAATGGTAAAGAACTTGCCTAGCACATGTGAGGTGGCCCTGGGTTTGATCCCCAAAATGGAAAAAAAGAAAGAAAGGAAGAAGTCACTCACCCAGGAAAAGGCAAAGCTAGGATTCCAACTTGGTCCCTCCTCAAAGCAGGTGCATGTTGTTTTCCTCTCTACCTTTCTTTTACTGAAACTGGAACTTTGAAAACAGGATTTCAGCAAGTAAAGAGAAGGCAGAGGATAGTCCAAGCTGGGAACTAGGCCAGTCCATTTGGTTTTAGAGAATACGTAAGCAGCCTGGTGTGACTGTGACCTTAGAAGGCCAGGAAAGGCGACTGTTCTCTCTCCTGAGGGCGATGGGGAGTCCTGAATGCCCGGGCCAGCCCCAGCAACTCTTAGGGTCGCTGAAGGATGAGTGGACCCCGCACGGAGGAACAACCTGAACCTCCGGGGCGAGTTGCCAGCAGACAGGGCAAGCTACTTGAGCAAGATCCCGTCCGTTCCCTATTGTAGCGCCCTTTCATACAGGTGCACAACAACGCTTTCATCATCTGCCTCGTTAACCAAATCGACCGCCTGTAACCATCTAACTATTTCCGCGCACCCGACACGACACCATCCTCTTTATCATTAGTTCACGCTCAAATCCTCATGAACTGTTTCATGATCGTACAGAAAGGCTTTATTTTCAAAAAGGATGATGTTGTTCCTTATACCTGCTTTGATAAAAGGCAGAGATCAAACACTTTCCCAAGACTCTGACTCCCTACTTTCCTTCAGATGTTTCTTATTTAGCTATGTTATAGGCCCTTATACTCTAATTAACTACTAATCTAAAACTATATGTTATTGTAACTTTACTAGGAATTCTGTAACTACCTTAAGTCCTATAGTTGTTAATCTTAAGATATTTGTGCATCTTAACCTGTGGGCTAAGAAGTTAAAACTTCTGCAAAGACAGGAAAGGCAATTTTTACATGTACTATTTCTTTTGTTCTTTAGTTCCAATTATTTTGCTTTCTATTTCCAATTTTGTTTTGAAGTCAGCATAGTGTCATCCTTCATGACTTCTACATGTGTTATACAAGCACCCTTCTCATCAGTCCTCAACAGTTGTTTGAGCAATGGAATCCTTGTAAACTCAGAGAGTTTCCAATTTGAGTAAACAGCCAATTTCCAGAAGGGATGGCTTTGGCAATCTCCTGGAATGCTGGCTTTGCCCCCCAAGTTTGGACTTGGGGAAGCTTGGTGGACATTGCCTCCTCCGCGTGGAAGGTTTTGAAGCAGGGCAAGTAGCAGGACCAGCGATGCAGCTTTAAAAGCAGGGAGAAGTTGCTGCCTGTGTTTCTCTTCCTTCCCAGCAGCCCCTTGGTGAAGTTACGGGGACTCACTCCTCCCGTGTCATCTCCTCTCCTTTTTTTTTAGGCTCATCCAGTGAGGACTGGAAGTCAAGGGCTCCACCCCCAGGCATCAGAGTAGAGCATGGCACGTGGCCTCCTGCTGCTGTTACTGCTGCCCTCCCTGGGGGCTGGCCCTGCCTTGGTTGGGGGCCTTCCTGAGCCACTTGAGGACTCAGAACCCCAGCGGGTCCCAGGAGCCCACCTCAAGGGCCCTGTGGGCTCCGAGTCCCAGGCCTTTGATTTCCTCTGGGAGAGCCCTGCAGATGAGAGGCCTTGGCACTCTGATGGCCCCCAGGCCCCTGCCAAAGGACCTGAGAGGCCTGCGGACTCGCCCTCTGGCCCAGCCCTGCATGGGCCCAAAGCAGCTCCTGGGGCTCGGGGAGAGCGACTGCCAGTCACCGATGACCTCCAGATAGCTCGAGGGCCCAGCTCCCAGGGCTGGACAGGACCCCCTGATTCACAGGAGCCTCCAGAGCAAGAAGCAGCAGCCCCCCACCCAGTGAGGCCCCCGCACCCCACTTTCAATCCAACTCCCAGACTTCAACTCAGGGTGGCCACGGTTCCTCCTGTCCCACAGGAGCCCCAAGGCCAAGTGGCACAGTCACCACCTGGAGATAAGGGACAGAAAGCCAAAACAAAGATCGGGCTTCCACAAATGTCCCCGGCTGACTACCAGGGCCCTCCCCAGTCTCTAGCGCCCCACGCAGGCGCTGTCAAGAGGCCAGTGCTGGAAGAAGAGGCCGGCCAGGAGGAGGATTTCCAAGAAGCAGTTCAAGGGTCCCTCTTCACCCAGCAGGATCCAGCAGCCCCGGGTGCTGGCTCAGTATCCCCAGTTGAAGTGGTGAATACTCAGGAGCCAGGGGCTCCGCCAGACTTGGCACTGGCCAGAAGTCTTCCTCCTATTGAGGAGCTGCCCATTGAGCCACCCAAGAAGATTGGAGAAGGGGAAACGTGGGAAGCCAGCTCCTCAGGCCCCCAGCCCATGCAGACTGACCTCCCTGATGCTAAGGATTCCCCAGGACAACAGCCCACACATCCCCCAGCTTCAGAGGCTCCTGATGAGCAGCCAAAGCCAGGTGAGTATCAGAAAAAGGGTGCTGAGGCCGGGCACAGAGGCATATGCCTGTAATTCCCACAACTTGGGAGACCCAGGCAAGAGTATCACAAGTTCAAAGCCAGCATCAGCAATTTAGTGAGCAACTCAGTGAGACCCTGTCTCAAAATAAAAATAAAGAGGGCTGGAGATCCAGGCATGGTGGCACATGCCTATGATCCCAGTGATTCAGGAAGCTGAGGCATGAGGATCACAAGTTCAAAGCTAACCCCAGCAACTTAGCAAGGCCCTGTCTCAAAAAGGGGGGACACTGGGAAGTGACTCACTGGTTAAGTGCCCCTGGGTTCAATCCCGGGTACCCATCAAAAGGAGGGTGTTGAGCAGGGCTGGAAAGGGGCAGTGTTTCTGGACATTTGGAGGCCCCAGTTCTGTGTGACCTCTAGGTCACATTTTCCTTATTCAGATGAAAGAGGAAATGGATTTTGGGGACTGCTGGAGAGTCAGGTAAGGTGGTGACTGCTTGTCATTTCAGAGATAGCAGCAATGAATGGAGCAGACCCCATCTTACCACAGCGGGTGAGAGGAGCAGTGGAGGCTCCAGGTACCCCCAAGTCTCTCATTCCTGATCTCTCAGACCCTGGCCCAGCTACAAACCGAACAGAGAGCCCTATGGGGGCCCTGCAGCCAGGTGAGGCTATGGCTAAGGGATCTGGAGGGGAGCGAGTATTCTGTCCAATAACCAGGAACCTAAGTGATATGTAGGGGGTAAAGGAACCCAGGAGTCATTGGAGACAAACACCAGCTTAATGAACTTGGCAAAGGGCATGGTGCCACACGCCTGTAATCCCAGCAACTCAGGAGGCTGAGCCAAGAGAATTCCAAGTTCAAGGCCAGTCTCAGCAATTTAGCAAGATCCTATCTCAAAATAAAAAATAAAAAGGGCTGGGGATGTGGCTCAGTGGTAAAGTGACCCTGGGCTCAATCCCCAGTGCCAAAAACAGAAAGAAAAGAAATTGGCCAGGGCCTCTTTCAAACACTTGAGGATAATTAATTAATAGTGTGTGCTCTGGGAAAAGTAATTTGTCCTTTTTGGGCTAGAATGTTCTAACATGTAACTGGATATAGTGGTGATATCATCTCCAAATGGCAATCACTAGAGGAGCTTTTTAAAACTCCCAGTGCCCAGGTCACATTACAAGAAATTCTGATCCGTGGTCTGCAGGTGATTTTAACATGCAGGCCATGTTGAGAAATGTGGGGATACAGCTTCCCCCATAGTGTCTTTAATAAAAATGGTAGTCCACATAGACCGAGTGCTTACTGGCTCTCGAGCACCAGGTTTAACATTCCCTCTTCTCCACGACCTCCTGAGGCAGGTACTGTGATCTCCTGTTGACAGATGTGCTTAGAAAAGTTAAAAGTTTTAACTTGCCAACCACAGTAGAGAATGATGGAAAATCGAGAGCACTTTTCAAAGAATATTTTAATATTATTATTGCAGATGAAGCCGAGGAGTGGCCCGGACGTCCCCAAAGCCATCCCCCTGCACCCCCAGTCCAGGCCCCATCAACATCGCGTCGGGGGCTCATTCGTGTCACTACACAGCGAGCCCTGGGTCAGCCGCCCCCTCCGGAGCCCTCAGCCAGCTCCACGGCTTCAGCCCCAGCTTCTGGCCCCCCAGCTAACGCCACCGCACCACCCCTGCGCTGGGGACCTCTAAGGCGGGTGCTCAGTTTTTCCTGGGAGCTGCACGTCTATGGGGTGGGGGTCCTCTTCCTGCTGCCTGCCTTATTGGCACTGGCCACACTGGCGGCCGCCCCGTCCGGACCCCGGCTGGCCCTGGTGGCCGCGGTGCTGGTGCTGGTGGCTTCGGGACTGCGATCTGCCTACATGCTCACCGACCCCTACGGCTCGCAGGCGCGGCTGGGCATGCGCGCTGGCCTGGTGCTCTACAACCTGCCCTTCCCCTTGCTTCTCACGGCGCTGGCGGCCCTGGCCCTGCTCGGCCTGGGCGTGGGGCTGCCGCAGCCGCTGCAGAATCCGCTGCTGCTGGGGGCTGCGGCGCTATTGCACGGCGTGGGCTTGCTCGTGACCGACCTGTTCTCCGTGAGGCCTGTGCTCAACCTGCTCACGCAGGGCCTGTCGTGCGCCTGGGGCGCGTCGGTGGCTCTGGGCACGCTCTGCCTGTGCCGTCGCCGCCTGCTGGAGGGCCCTCGCGGCTGGGATGCCAGCCCCGGCCCGCGGTTGCTGGCCGTGGCGGGCTCGCTGGGGCTGCTGGCCAGCGGCTTGCAGCTGGCGGCCGCGCTCTGGCTGTACCCAGGCCCCGGCCGGGTGGGCCGCTTCTCGTGGGCCTGGTGGGGCGTCCACTTCTGGCTGCGCCTGCTGGAGCTGACGTGGGCGCTCGCCCTGGCGCTGGCCGCGGTGGCTGCCACACGACCCAGGCCGCCCACGGAGCACGCTTGCTGGGCTAAGCTGCTGCGCCTGGCGTGCCCTGCGCCGTCGGGCAAGAGCGAGGTGCCGGAGCGACCTAATAACTGCTATGCGGGACCCAGTGGCATCGGCCCAGGCGGCTTGGACATCAGCAAGAGCCTCATCCGCAACCCCGCGGAAGCTGGGCCGCCTGTCACGCCTAACTCGGGAGCCTGGGGCTCAGCTGCGTCTCTGCGTCGCGGGCCCCCGGGAGGCCCGGGACTGTCCCGCAGCAGCGTGGGGCCGGCGCCGTCGCTGAGCGAGCTGGACCTGCGGCCGCCCTCGCCCATCAACCTGAGCCGGAGCATCGACGCCGCGCTCTTCCGGGAGCACCTGGTGCGGGACAGCGTGTTCCAGCGCTGCGGCCTGCGCGGCCTGGCCTCCCCGCCGCCGGGGGGCACTCTGCGGCCGCGCCGGGGCAGCCACCCGGATGCCGAGCTCGATGGCGCGGGCTCCTCGCTGCTCCGCGGCCGCTGCCGCTCACTCAGCGATGTGCGCGTGCGTGGGTCGGTCCCGCCGCACGTACTGGACGCGCTCGAGGGCGCGGGGGCGGCCTCTGGCAGCTCCCTGGACAGCTTCTCCAGGGGCTCGCTCAAGATCAGTTGGAACCCGTGGCGTCACGGGCTGTCATCGGTGGACAGTCTACCCCTAGACGAACTTCCCAGCACGGTGCAGCTCCTGCCCGCCGCCACGCCGGCCCCTGCGTCCTCCCCCGCCCGACCTGGGGAGGCCCAGGCCGAGGTCCAGCCGCGCTGCAAGCCCGGGGACTCCCGCAGCGCCTCCAGCGACACCATCGAGCTCTGAGCTGGCCTGCAGGCGTGTGCCTGTGTGCCCTCGACGCCCACACGCCATGACCGACTGCGACTGATGAGCTTTTGGAAAACAGTCTTGTCTGGGCCTCCACCCGACTGCACACCCCACCCCACCCCCGACAGCCGGGCGTGAACTCACCCGCCGTGTTGTTTTGTTTTTTTAAATCTATTTTTTCCAGCAGGTATTTTGCACAGAGGCCATGACCTACAGGGAATACAGGGTGGAGGTGCATGGATTTGAGCATGGGGAACAGGTGCCCCAGGCTCCCCACAATGAGGAGAGAGCCTCGCTTGTCTAGATTGACTGTCCTCTTTGTGCCAAAGAAATAAAACCTTAAGTTTTGGCTCAGGCGTTCCTCTGGCCAAGCCAGGATCCAGTACCTTACCAGAGGACACTGCAGTAACAACAATCATATCAGAACATCTGCTGTGTACCTTTTTCAGCTCTTAGCATTCACCACCTCATTTATTTCTCATATTAAGGCTGGGTGCGGTGGCACAGGCCTGTAGTCCCAGCAGTTCAGGAGGCTGAGGCAGGAGTGTCCCAAGTTCAATGCCACCCTCAGCAACTTTGTGAGACCCTGTCTCAAATTTTTAAAAAAGGACTCAGGAGATACATCAGTGGTAAAGCACCCCTAAGTTGAATCCACTGAGAGGGGAATCTCACATTATGCCTGAGTAGAAAGCAGTATCAGATCAATTTTAGAAATGAAAGGAGTGAAGTTCAGAGGTGAAAGTCATCTGTCCAGGTAGGTGCTTTGCAAATGACAGTGGTACTAAACCCATTAAGTCCACTCAATCCTCCTCCTCCTAATGCTAGCCTTCCCTCAGTACTCCCTCTACTTCATCCAGAGCGCCCTCAATTTCCCAGGGTGTTAGAAAACTTCCCCAAGGGGGTTGTGGCAGCAGGTAGTAAGGGTGGGAGCTGCTCCATTTCCAATACTTGTCTTTATTTCCTGAGATGAATAAATAAGTCAATGGCTGAAGGGGATGGGGTAAAGACAGAACAAGAGCTGGCAGCATGCAGCTGGCAGGAGAGGGCTGTGGTTGCCCTGCCCCCATGGGGACCCCTTTCATCCTGGGCAGGAGCCAAAGCTCTCTAGCAACCACCATGGGAGAAACTTTGAAAACTCACACATATTGTGAAGCCTGCCCAGTCACTCCCCCTAGGCAAAATTATCATCAGATGCGGCTTCCAGGCTACTTCTTCACCCCAACGGCCACACCTGCCCAAGCCTGGGTGCCTGTGCTCCTCTGTAAGGCAGAAAGGGGGTACCCCACTTTCCAAAATAAACCAAGCTGCCCTGAGTGTCCATCAGGAAAGGGGCCCCAACAGTGGGGGCAGCCTGGGTGGGAGGAGGCCCCACATGTGGGTGACTGGGATTATCTGCCCTTGATGAAGCCCTCCAGCACTCGGTCGCTGCGCTCTGACAACCAGTACCCTGTCATGGCTGCCACGGCCCCTATGAAGATGGCAGTGAACACCAAGTCACCCTTCGCAGCAAGCGTGGCCAACGCGCAGATGATGACACCGAAGAACATCTGCTGCAGCACCACCAGCTCGTCCTCTGTCATCTCTGAGAAGAAGCCCGCCGACTCTGCAGAGGAGACGCAGCCTATCGTTCCTGCCGGCTCCTGCCAGTTCCTGGAGCTGCCCCAGGTCTCCCACATCCCCAGGCCTGCCCCGCCCACCAGGTGCACAGCCTCAAGTACGGCTCAGAAAGCCTCCATGGGGGCCTGTCCAGTGGGGGGGGCCCATCTTGCTAAATGGAAAGCAGGCTCAGAGGTAGAGGGGCTTGCTCAGGGACCTGCTGGGGGCAGAGCACAGCCTGCATGTCCAGCTGCAGCGCCAGTTGGTCCCCATTTGAATCCCTGCTCTGCATCCTGCTTGCACGTTGTGCATCTTAGCTTCCATGTACATTAAGTGGGGATGAGAATCCACACGCCTTGGGTTGTCTGAAGGAGCTAAGTTAGCACACATCATGTGCTTGGAACAGCATGTGACACGCAGTAAGAGCTGTGGAATGGGACCCTAATGTTGCTACTGGGACTGCCCTCTCACCACACCTTTAGCCTACAGCAGCCAGGGCAAGCACTGGTCCCACTGCACAGATGAGGAACAGCCTTAGGGGAGCAAGGCGACATGAGGCCAAGTTCAATTCTCATTCTGCCCTGGGTGGGAAGACCACAAAAGCCAAGCTGGAGGAAGATGAGGGCCCGGGACTCGGCGCAGCCTCCTGCAGCCGCCTGGAAAAGGGGCCCACCTGGGATTTGCTCCTTCACGCAGATGCCCTCCACCTGTTTGTAGCCCTCAGCACAGATGCAGCGGAAAGCCCCCTCGGTGTTCTCACACTGCTGGTTCTCTCCTGGACACACTGCAGTCGCACACTCATCCACATCTGGGGGGTGAGAGGCCAGGGGTCAGAGTGCTGAGTGCAAGGCCTCCACAGCACCCCGGACTCAATCTCACTCACATCCTGACACTTCCCACTGTTCCTGCCCAGGCAACATTCCACCCATCCTTCCCCTTCCTGCCCGTATTCCAGTCCCTCCTGATGCATGGTGGACAAGGCCCTCCTAGGTGCCTGTGCCCATGGGCAGAAGACTCACCGAGACACTTGGAGCCCACCTGCTGGTAGCCAGGACTACACTTCTTGCAGCGGCCTGGCCCTGCTCCCATACAGCCCAGGCAGGCCTTGGCACAGTCTAGAGAAGGGAGAGATGGGTGTGACAGCTGCCCCTAGGCCCAGGGCAGCCCTGTTCCAGAGGTGGCTTGGGGGCTCTGGAGCCTGAGAAGGCCTGGAGGAGCTCCTCCTGCCCCCCACACCACATCCCCTCTGCAGGAGTGGACTCAGACCTCGGCACTCATAGGAGCCTTCTGTGTTCACACAGAACTGGTCTGCCCCGCAGCTGGCTCGCTCGGTGCCACATTCGTCAATGTCTGCAGAGACAGAAAGATGGGATTTCAGCCCGTTTAATTAGCAGGGAAGTTGAGGCCAGCGCTGTCAGGGAATGGACTGCCTAGGATTACAC
The DNA here is from genome assembly GCA_004027875.1 of Aplodontia rufa. NCBI lineage: Eukaryota > Metazoa > Chordata > Mammalia > Rodentia > Aplodontiidae > Aplodontia > Aplodontia rufa. Next base: position 114,454 of record PVKS010000878.1, on the reverse strand, counting down.
ACTGACAGAGACTGTGCAGCAACACAAGGAGAGGTGCGGGTGGCTGGAATGCCCAGTCTGCCTTGGAGCTAAGCATGGCCCTGGGACTGACTTTAACAGGATGTAAACAAAAATAATGCAATCCACTTTCAGCTTGGCCTCAGAACAATCTGCCCCTTCTCGCTTCCTGAGTGTTGCAGCATGGATCTCAGAGGTGCCTGTGACTCAGCATCAGCCACTAGATAATGCCCAAGGAACCTAGAGTGACCGTGACAAGCAGAGCTCCCTGCCAACTCACTTCAGGTGATATGAGAAAAAAATAAATCTGTACATTCTTCAAGCCAGTCTTTTGAGAATTTTGCTATTCCAATGGCTTAGGATTCACCCTAGTCTCTGTAAGTGGTGAGGCAGGGACCAAACCAAGTATTGAACCAGGTTTCCTGAGCTACATCCAGTGTCCTCATTCCTCTGGTTAATCATTCCCTGATTATTCCAGACTTAGCCAAAGTGACACCTGCTTCAGGAAGCCTTTCTTGATTCCTCACTGCCACCTCCACTGAGCTGCATCCCGGACTCCCTCACTGGACACAAGTCAGTCTCCACTGTAAGTTCCCGGTCACTTTCCTGCCTGCCCAGCCAGGGGAGAGCCCCAAGCAGATGGCAAGTGTGTTGAGAAACTAAAGCTAGGCCCTGCCCGTCCTCCCCAGGACCACAGAGGGTCCCACTCACCTACACACTTGAGGTGGTGCAAGGCCCAGCCCTTCCTGCACTGCAAACAGTTTGATTCCTCAGGTCCTGAGCAGCGGGCACAGGGGCCAAAACAAGCTGGGAGGGACAGGTGCGGTATGAGGACAGGCAGGCAGGTGCCCCTTCTGCCCATGCTCAGTACCACACTGTTGGCTACCTACCCGAACATACCAGATGGCTGGCGTTGCGCTCCGCCTCAAAGTAGCCAAGGCCACACTGGCCACAAGCCTCACCCCCGTAGCCAGCTTGGCAGTCACAGTGCCCGCTGCCCCCTCGCGTCCCTTCCCCTTCACACTGCCCGTAGCCGCTGCAGGGCCTCTCTGTGCCCCCAGGACAAGCTGTGGGCAGACACCAAGCTGGGTGAGATCATATATACCACCTTGACATGCAAGAGAATATGTTCTGCACAACATCAGATACATTTGGGGGCTGCAGTGGTGGCTCAGCAGTTACAGCACCTGCCTGGCATGCATGAGGACCCAGGTTCAAACCCCAGCTCCACATACACAACTAAGTGTCGGAAAAACAAAGGCCAGATGCAAAACTAAATAAAGTTGATTCTCTCTTTCTCTCTCCCTTTCTTAAAAAAAAAAAAATTAAACACGTTTGCAGAGGAAAGTAATCTGTCATAAAACTGCATAGTCAATCTCCTATTGTAGAACAAATAGCTTGTTTACAAATCTGTTTCTTTTTGGCAGTGCTGGGGATTGAACCCAGGACTTCACACATGCTAGGCAAGTGCTCCACCACTGAGCAACACCCCCAGCCCCAAATCTTTTATAGAGATGGGGTTAAGCAGCTTAGTAGCTGTTGCCTTTTACCTTCAGATTTTTTTTATTTTTTTATTTTTTTTTAGGGCTGAGGACCGGACTCAGGGCCTTGTGCATGCAAGGCAAGTGCTCTGCCACTAAGCTAAATCCCCAACCCTCAGATCTTTTTAAAAGAGCTGGCAGTTAAGTTCAGCTCTTGTGTCAGGACTGGATGGCAACAATGGGGGGGATTGTTGCGCTCTGACAACCAGTACCCAGAGCAGGGGGATTCCCTGCTCTGGCACAGGAAATGAGAGGCCGAGGGAGCCAGCCTCTTCCAAGCACATGATAGCCACAGCCACCTCATGCTCAGTCTTCCCTGCACATTTTGTCAAAGCCTTGCCCTACGGATTTGCTCATCTCACCCACCCACGAGGCAGGCGAGAACTGACATCCAGAGAAGTTGTGTGGATGGCTTCAGCTCACTCAGCCAAGAAGGGGTACAGACAGAACTGGATCCCTGGCCTCGGCAAACCCCTCCCATCCCCCAAGGGGAACCTGAGAAACTCACGAAGGCAGGAGGGCCCGAAGGTGCCAGAGGGGCAACAGAGCTTCAGGGAATCTGAGCACAGCCACTGGAAGAGATCCGGGGCTTCCTGCTGCCTGAGGCAGGAGCAGGTTGGGTAGAAGGGAGGAAGTGCAGAGACAGTGTCAGAGGGGCTGCAAGAATCTCTGATTCCACCCGTCCTGGGCATCAGGCCACCTGACCAATGCCCTTTCCCTATCTGGCAGAGAGGTAACAGTCTCAGCATGGGAGCCTGGGTCCCCCAGCAAGTGCTTCAAAGATCTGGAGTTGGAAGATGCTGGACAGGGACACGACCCCCTGCATACACTCCCCTGCTTCTTGGCCATGCCAAGACGTTACCACCAGGCCCTGCTTGTGACCCCATTCCCCAGGAGGCCCCCATGTCACTCACTTGTGAAACCACCAGCTCTCCACCAGCTCCTCACTCAGCTCCAACAGGCGGTGGCACTCGAAGTCCGACTTGCTGCACACCCCCTCGAGCACCTCTACCAGGCGTGTCTCACTGAAGGAACACAGCAGGGTGGTGGGAACGTGCCCCCCCCCTTGCTTGTGCTGTGACAGTATCAAAGGAGAGGCCATGGGGCAAAATGGAAAAGACATTGTTTCTGGTTTTAATTTAATGGTGTGACCTTGGACAAGTAAACCTCTCTGAGCCTGTTTTCTTATCTGTAAGATGGAGATGATACCTCCCCTGCAGATTTGCTATAGATACCTCAGTTCCTGCATGTGAGGGAAGTAGGGAAATCGAGAGCCCTTCTACACTGCACATACAAATAAAAAATGGCATGACCATCGTGGCAAAGAGGTTTCTCAGTAAGTTAACCATGGAGCTATCATATGACTCAGCAATTCCACTACCCAGCATACACCCAAAAGAACAGAAAACAGGTGTTGAAACACAAACCTCTACACAACTGATGAACGTTTAAACAAAGTGTGGTATATCCATTCAACAGGATGTTATTCAGCCATAAGAAAGGAAAACTGGACCTTGAAACTATTATGCTAAGGGAAGGGAGACAGACATATACTGTTTGATTCCAAAGTAACCATCAAACACATAGATTTCTGGGCTGGAGTGGTGGTGGCTCAGTGGTTACAGCGCTTGCCCAGCATGCACAAGTACACAGGTTCAAACCCCAGCAATGAAAACCATATGAAAAACTCAATAAAAATTGATTCTCTCTGCTCTCTCTCTCTTAAAAAAAAATACACATAGATTTCAGCTTGATTAAAGCAGATTGGGGGAGCTGGAGTGGTGGCTCAGCAGTTACAGTACTTGCCTGGCATGTGCGAGTATGCAAGTTTAAACCTCAGCACCACGTACATAACAAGTTTCAGAGTAGTGAAAGCCACATGAAAAACTAAATAAAGGGCTAGAGCGGTGGCTCAGCGGTTTCGGCGCTTGCCTGACAAGCACGAGGACCCGGGTTCAAACCCCAGCACCACGTACACAACTAAGTGTTGGAGCAACTAAAGCCATGTGAAAAACTAAATAAAGTTGTTTCTCTCTTTCTCTGTCTCTCTCACTATCCCTCTCTCTTTAAAAAAAAAAAAAAAAAGAAAAACTAAATAAAATTGATTCTTTCTCTCTCTCACTGTCCCTCTCTGTTAAAAAAAAAAAAATCCAACAACAATAAAGAAATAACCCAGGAGCCATTAATAGAACTAGAGATGTCCTTGGGGTCACCTTGGCCAACCCCTCATTCCTAAAATAGGAAACTGAGAGAAATGGGAATGACAAATGTTACAGAAAAGCTTTTTTTTTTTTTCCCCTGTACTGGAGATTGAGCCACATCCCCAGCATTTTTTTTGAGACAGGGTGTAGCTAAGTTGCCTAAGGTGCCGTGGAACTTGCAACTCTCCTGCCTCAGCCTCCCAAGTCATTGGGATTACAGGAGTACACCACCTCTCCCAGCAAAATTTCTACTCTCTAGTGGGTATCACAATTTTTTTTTTTTTTAAGAAAGAGGGGACAGTGAGCGAGAGAGAGACAGAGAGAATCAATTTTTACTCAGTTTTTCACAAGGCTTTCGCTGCTCTGAGACTTCGTTGTGTACATGGGTGCTGGGGTTTGAGCTCGCGTACTTGCGCATGCCAGGCAAGCGCCTTAACCGCTGAGCCACCGCTCCAGCCCCTGGGTATCACAATTTAATCCTTCCCACAATCCCACGAGCGAGGCAAAACAGGTATTAATTAGTATCCCCATCTTACAGGTGAGGAAGATAAGTGACCTTCCCAAGGTTACAAACTGGCAAGGACTGACAACCAGGTCTGACCAACTCCAAGTCTTTTTTTTTTTTTTTTTAATTTCTAACTCCAAGTCTTTACTGCCTAACTCCTTTCTCAATCTACCTTTGAAAAGATGGGGTAGTGGTGCACACCTGTAATCCCAATGACTCGGGAAACTAAGGCAGGAGACTGCAAGTTCAAAGACAGCCTCAGCAATTTAGCAAGGCCCTAAGCAACTTAGCAAATACCCTGTCTCAAAATAAAACATTAAAAAAAAGTTGGGGACATATTTTAGTGGTTAAATGCCCTAAATTCAATCCCTCATACCAAAAGAAAAAAAATTTAAAAATGGAGGGCCTAGGGGTCAGGTCCGGCTTTCTGAATTTTCCGTGGCTTTATGTACTGACCATATGCTGACAACCATTAAAATCCTGTTTCCAGATCTTACCTCTCCCTGAGGTCCAGACTAGAAGGAAGTTTACTTGGATATGTAACAGATATCTCAGCCCAACACCTTCAGAGTGCCTGATCCCAGTCCTTCCCTACCTTCTCCACTGTCTTAGCATCTCAGAAAACACATGCACTATTCACCCAGTGGTTAGAGTTTTTATTCCACTTTTCCACATATCTCCATAGTAAATCTATCAACAAGTCCTACGGGTCTACCTGCAAAATACACCCAGAATTTGACCCCAGTTGCGACATCCTCCACTAGCTAACATGCTAGTTCTTGCTGCATTCACACCTAGGATGTGCGATAGCTTCCCAAACAAGTCCCCCTGCTTCTTCCACACTGGCCCCCTGTCACAGCAGCGTGAGGGATCTTTTCAAGGAATAAATAAGACCACATCACTTCTTGGCTCAAAACCTTCAGTGGCTTCCCATCACAGTCAGGACAAATCTAAACTCCCTTCTGTAGCCTTCAAATCCTGGGCCTCTGCCCTTAATTTCCAGCACCCTCGTTTTTGCCAACTGCACTCCAGCCACTTCTGAGATATACCAAGATCAGTCCTACCCTGTGCAGAAATCCCCTCCCTTTGTCACACCGCTTGCTCCTTTACTGCAGGTCTCTGTTCGAATGTCACACCCTGAAAACCTGGCCTCCCTCCCTTCAGTAGTCCATCTTGCTTTACTGTTCTTCCTCTGACAGTTTACTCATTCATAGCTCATCTCCTCTTCTAGAATGGAAGCTCCATGAAAGGGGGACTTTGCTTCTATGTTTACTCCTGTGCTAAAGATGTTATGCGACATTCATTGTGCAAATGTGCCCCAAGAGTTCCAAGGTCCCCACCAGTATAAGTGAGATTGTGAGACACACTCCTTGGCTACCCACCCTCTTACCTGTCTTTGTATTTAGACAACTTTTCTTCCTCCCAGGCAGTGTTTCCACCTCCAAAGTTGTCCCGGATGGTTCTCTCCAGGCCCTGGACATGGAGAAATTTGGTAATAGCTAAGTGCAGAGACTGTAGCACTTTATTAAGTGACTAGGAAACTGAGGCACAGAGGCAACTTGCCCACGGTCATACAGCTATGAAGTGACATTAAGTGACCAAGATGTGCATCTGAGAGCTTCCTACTCTCTACTGCTGTGCTATAACAGCTGAGTCCCCTCCCTCAAGGATGTTGGTGCACCCACCTTGTTGAAGCTGTCGACCAGTGCCCGGCAGGTATGACACGGATGGGGCTCAGGAGGGGGAGAAGAATGGGGAGGAGGAAAGGGCTGGAGACATACAGGACCTGGGAGACTGAGCAAGAGGCTCAGGCCCCAGAGCAGAGCTGGGACTAGGCCCTTCGGGGCCATCTTTTCCCAGGCTGAGGACCTGCAGATAAGAGGAGCAAGGAAGGTTTACTGGAGAAGTCACGCCCCAGGTGAAAAAGAAAAGGGTCGGTTCGGAGGTGCCAGAGAGCAGGAAGCCCAGGCCTGCATAAATACAAGTAAAGGAAAATAAATTGGGATACTAGAGAGGGTGAGGTTAGGTGGGGGAAGGAGCTTGCTTAATCTGCAATTCCAGAAGAGAAATAAATGATCCCCGTTACCGTGGGGGAGGTGGCCGGGATCCTTGGCAAAGGGGCGAGATTCAGCTCATTGTTTTAAGGTCCCTATAAGAGTTATTAGGGGCCAAATCCGCAGAACGAGGGAGAAGGAGTCAGATTCCAAATACTGGGAGAAGAGGGCGGATGGGCGGTCCTGGGGGAGGAGCCCGGAATCCCGATCTCGGGAGGAGGAGTCCGGATCCGGATATGAAGAGAAAGGGTCAGGTTCGGAGCCTCGCAGGTACGCAAAGTTACGGCCCACGAGTCGGCAGGGGAGGATAGAGACCCGCCTAGACCGCGGAGGACAGAAAGGCTACAGCCCCAGACGCCGGGCGCCGTCCGCGCAGTGTCTTCGCCGTCGTCGCGGCCGCCGCCTGCGTAAAGCGTAGCCTCCCCCAGCGCCGCAGTCCGGGAGGCGGAGCCTGCCTCCAGCCAATGGCGGCGGGCCATGTGCCATTGCGTCACCCTACGCCAACCAACCGGAGGCGACGACGGGCTGCACCTGTCTGGGCTTTAAAGGACCGCAGGGTTAAAGGGGACCTAGCGGGTCAACCTAGCGGCGTTGCCGCACAGGCACGCGTGGGCGACAAGGATAGAAAAATAGCGTCTGCTTTATTCCAGTCCAGTCCCCGCCCCAGGTCCCATCCCACGCTGCAGCTCCGGGGCTCCCGGGGACTGTAAGCAGCTGTCCAGGGCGGGCTGAAGGGCCCGGGACACTTGCTCCGCCCACTCCCTGAGCTGCCCCGGGCGGCAGGCGCCGGGTCCCTGCAGAGCGCCCAAGAAGTCGGGCAGCTGGGAGGGCAGGGAGAAGACCGGCACCGCGCGGAACAGGTCGGGCACGGCGCCCAACGGCAGCAGGCTGTCGAAGCAGGCCCCGACGTAGCGCCCCGGCGCCCGACCCTGCGAGAAGTCCGGCAGCACGCAGCTGAGCGAGGCCGTGAAGGCGTCGTACGGGCCGTGCGCGCCAGGCACTGCCGCCGCGTCCTGCAGCCACTCTCGGCACAGCGCCACGGCCCCGGGCGAGAAGAGCAGGACCACCACGCCGCCCTCCTGCAGGGTGTGGCGCCGCTGTGCGTGGAACCAGGCCAGGGGCCCCTGCGCACTCAGCTCTCGGCGGCTCCACAGGTCTACGGCCACACGCAGTGACAACCGGCTCAGCGCCGACGCCAGCGCTCCCACCAAGCGCTCGAAGCCCGCGTCGTCGGCAGAGTAGAGAAGCAGAGTCGCGCGGCCCCTGGCGGCCACTGCGGGAGAGAACAGATCGGAGGGCGGAGGTGAGGCGGCCCGCGGCCCGGCCCCCGGGGACGGCCCCGCCCGGCGCTGGCGCACACTCACCCCCCGGACGGACGTCCTGCTTCCAGAGCCTCAGCCACCCTGCGGGGACAGGACCGGAAGCTGCGGGTGAGCCTGGCCCCCGCCTCCCCGGGGGAACACCCAGCCCCGCTGCGCCCCTGCTCCTGGCACATGCGGGGCTGGGAAGCGCTCACCTTTCACGCGGTCCTTTTTGAGAAGGAAGAACAGAGTCAGCGCGGCAGTAACGAGAAGGCAGGCCAGCCACACCAGGGCCCAGCGCCTGTGGACGTCTGAGCCAGGGAAGAACGGGCCACTCAGAAACCTTACACTTCCTGTTGCTGCTTTTTTTTTTTTTTTTTCCTTTTTGGTACTGGGGATTAAACCCAGGTGAGCTACTCACCCCCGTCCTTTTTATTATTATTATTATTATTATTTTTTATTTTAAGACAGAGTCTCACTCAATTGCTGAGGGTTTCGTAAAGTTGCAGAGGCTGCTGGCTTCGACTCAGCCTCTGAGTCGCAGGGATCACAACCTGCGAATCCTTACATTTTCACCCCACATCAGAGAGGAGAGAAATTGAGACGTACAGAAAGGAAATGTTTGAAAAGTAAAGATAACAATAAAAACAAAGAAAAAAAGAAATGATGTCATTGCCCACAACACATAATAGAGTCAAAGCCAGTATTAACATCTCCATCTATTTAGGTGAACTTAGCTCAATGAATTTATCCTCTGCCTCAGTTTTCACAGCTGTAAAATTGGGATGACAGTAGCACCAGCATCCTAAGAGTTGCACATGAAGTGTTTACAAGCATTGTAAATGCTCAGATGTCCGCATATGTCCGCATGCCCCCTAAGTCTAGGGTTGCTGGCCCTTGACCTTGCCGTCTGGGTTGACTGCAGTACCCTCCTAACTGGTATCGCTGCCCTGTCTTTTTTGCCTCCAATCCATTCACTCTATGGAATTTCTCCCCCAAAAAATATTCCAGTCTTCATTAAAATGCAATCCCTTCACCTACTTCAGCACACATCTGGAAACTCCACTGAACCCCTTAGCCCACCTAAGTCCCCATTATGTGCTTTTACAGCACTGAACATTTTTTAGTGCTTCAGTTGCTTCTGTAGCTCAGTTTATTGTAACCTCACACTTTTGTGAGTATTCAGTGGCTCACACTTACAAAAAGTAATGAGTTATTTGCCTGGTTGGGGCAGGAATGTATTGTTTTGGTGATCCTGGCATTCCTGTGAGCGGTCATCATGTTTTGTTTGTGGTACTGGGGATTGAACCCACTGGTGCTGTACTTCTGAGTTACACGCCCCGTCCTTTTTAAATTTAAATTTTTTTTTCAGGGCTGAGGACTGAACTCAGGGCCTTGGGTTTGCTAGGCAAGTGCTCTGCCACTGAGCTGAATCCCCAACCCCGCCCCTTTTTTTTTTTTAATGAGACAGTCTCACTGAGTTGTTGGGAGGCTGGCCTCAAACTTGCAATCCTCCTGCCTTAGCCTTCTGAGTCATTGGCATTAGAAGTGTGTACCACCACACCTGGCTCATCAGATATTTTTTTAAAAGTCTTTTTTTTTTTTAAAGAGAGGGACAGTGAGAGAGACAAGAGAGAGAGAAACTATTTTTATTCAGTTTTTCATGTGCCTTTTGTTGCTCCAAGACTTTGTTGGGTACGTGATGCTGGGGTTTGAACTCACATACTTGCCCATGCCAGGCAAGTGCCATAACTGCTGAGCCACCGCTCCAGCCCCAGATTTTTTTAATAAAGGAATGACCCTCTGGTTTATTTGAGTTCAGGGAAGGACAACATCATTGCATGTGCTGCCCAGGTTCTCATGCATGCCAGGCAAGCGCCAAACCGCTGGGTTTGAACCCCAGCACCACATACGCAACTAAATGTTGAAGCAGTGAAAACCAGATGACAAACTAAATAAAACTGATTGTTTCTCTCTATTTCGCTCTCTCTCTCTCTCTCTCTCAAAAAAAAAAAAAAATCCAGCTCTTGGGCTGGAGTGGTGGCTCAGCGGTTGGAGCAAATGCGTGGCAGCCATGAGGACCTGGGTATGAGCCCCAGCACCACATACACAACTAAGTGTTGGAAAAACAAAAAAACAGATGAAAAAACTAAATAAAACTGATTCATTCCCCCCGCCAAAAGTTTCTAGCTCCTGATATGCAAAGGAAGGACAGTTGTTGTAATACTCACACTTGTCCATGGGACAGGCCCATAGTGCTCCCAGGTCACCATCCCACAACTGTAAGACACAACCAACCAAGTCAGAGCCCCCAGCTTGGTATTTAGCATCCACTGGTTTCAGCCTGGGCCATGCATATTGCATATCCCCCCCGCCAATCAGGCTTCTGCACAACACGCTGTGCTTTTTTAAGCCGTCTTCTGCCTAGGTGGATTTCCCCCTTGCCAAATCTGACCCACAGGAAGAGATTCTTCCTTGAAAGCTGTCTCTGGGTGTGGTTATTGGTTTACTGGTCTCTAGCCAGCAGTGAGTACCATGGGGATAAGAACTAAGCTTGTTTTGCCCTTACCCTCTCCAGGACTAGCCACAAACTAAGCGCAGATTGTAATTGAGGGTTAGTTCAAGCCCAATGTCCTTGGGTATGGGGGCAAGGCCCTTCTGCCATCTACTCACCTGCACACACTGGCCTGACTGCAGATCTTGTATTAACTGCTCTCCAAGGCGAGCTGCCCTCTGCCAAGTCAAGGAATGGGGGCTGTCACCTGGGGTCAGCACACTGGGGAAACCACCAGGCTGCAACTGGGCAGAATTGGAGTAGGGAGGGCACACTGGGAGATGAGAGGCCACAAAGCAGGGCACAGATCTGAGTAACACACATGCAGACACACATCCCCAGAGACCAGCACAGGGATTGACAGTGCAGGGAAAATCTGAAGCCAGATTTGCAACAGAGCCGAGAGGTCTGTGTGTCCACTGGCCCTCACCGTGGAGGCCCTACTGGGCAGTGGAGTGCAGCCACTGGGTTCCAAGGCACAGAGTGATCTGTTGTCCTGAGGACCTCGTGTATCCACCAGCAGCATATCATCCTTGAGGGGTCCCAGTGAGTCTGGAGGGAATGAGAGGCTACTGTAAACAAGACCCAGGCTTGCTGGGAGCTGCCACTGCCCTAACGTTCACCCCCAGCACCTACAGGGTTCACCCAGCCTTCCCGCCAGCCCCACTCACCAGCCCACAAGCACTCTTGCAGCTGCAACTTCTCCCAGCTGTTCACCTGCTTGGAAGGGCACAAGAATATAGAGAACCAGGGCCACAAAGGCCAAAAAAGAAGGGGCAGACAAGAGGAAGGCTGTCAGGTCGGGGTCTACACTCTGGAGCTGAGGTTAGGCAGATCTGGGTTCAAAGTTCCATGACAAAGAGTTATTCCGTCTTCTTCAGACTCAACCTTGTTAGATATCTGCGCTTAAGGGCCAGAGACCTCATGACCTTGAAGCTCTTTGCTTTGCTTTTTTTTTTTTTTTTTTTTTTTTTTTGTACTGGGGATTAAATTCAGGGGCACTCTATCACTGAGCAATATTCCTAGCCCTCCAGCCCTTTTTACTTTGAGACAGTATCTCACTTAGTGGCTGAGGGCCTTGCTAAGTTACAGAGGCTGACCTCAAACTTGGCAATCCTCCTGCCTCAGGTTCCTGAGTTGCTGGGATTACATGCATGCACCACCATACCTGGAAAGCTCTTTTCATGTCTTCCTCAAGCACTTTTTAGCATTTCTTTCTCAACTAAGCACCTTCTTGAAAAGAAGGTTCCATTCCCAACTGACCACTTAAAATTGCAACCTCAATCCTTCCTTATCCCTCCAGCTTTTACCATAGTATTTGTATTCCATCTCAACATACTTATGATTACTTTAATTTACTTACTATCGTATATTATTTTCCTGTCTCCATTAGAACAGAGGTTCTGTGGGGGGCATTTTTTGGTTTTGTTCATTTACAGGTTGCAAGTGCCTAAAACAGTACCTGGCACAGTAGACGCATCTTGAATGAACAATTTTATAACTACCCTTTGAAGCTGCAGATTGACCTATTCTTCAAATGGGGAAATACAATTATGACATCAGTAATAAAAGCAGCTAATGTTTATTGAGCTTTTGGTCTGTGCCAGTCCCTGAGGCAAAGCACTTCTCTCATTTGACCCTCACATCCACTCCAGAAAGTGGTCCTTGGGGCTGGAGCACTTACGGTGCTTGCCTGGCATGCACGAGGAGACACAGGTTCAAACCCCAGCACGGCTACACAACTAAAGTGTTGGAGCAGTGAAAGTAAGAAAGAAAGAGAGGTACTTATTATCATCCGCTTTAAGCAGATGAGCAGACTGACATTCAGCGTCGTGAAGAACCCTGCCTGGCGTCCCAGGCACTGCTAAAGTCAACTCCCAAAGAGAAAGGTGGTAACCACTATGTCTTAAGGCCTAAGAACAAAGTGGGTACAGAGGACCTTGTCCGGCTCCCAACCCCGTGCTCTGGCACCCCATTCTAACCTGGACACAGACGTTGGGGTGGCCTTTCAGCAATGGGAACTCACGGGCCTTCTGCGGAAAGCAGGAGAGAGGCCAGGTCAGGAAAGGGTCCCTTGGGTTCGCACCCACCTCCCAGCCTGGGCTCCGCCCTCCGCCTCGCTCACATTCACAGTGACATTCTCCTGCGACAAAGGCGGGACCAAAGGATGGCAGGGGCCCCCGCCCGGCGTCAGCCAGCACAGCACCGCCTCGGCCGGCAGCGAGCAAGGCGCGTCTAGCTGCCAGCTCCGCGGGGACAGCAGCCGCAGCCGGGCGGCGCGCCAGAGGTTCCGGTGCGCGCGGGGGTCTGCAGGAGAGGACTAGGTCACCGTGCGCAGGGCTATCTTCTGGGCCAACCCGACCCCACCTCAGGCGATCTGCTCACCCTCCTTGAAGGGGCAGATGCTGGTCCTGACAGAGTCGGGCTCCAGGGGCCACATCTGGAAAGAAAAACTCTGTTCAACCTAACCAACCCTCCAGGAGCAGGTGCAAGAGGCCCCTGCTAGGCACTGGGGACACCGTCTATCAGCCGGTATTTCACAAGCACCTAACAGAGTTCTCAACCCTATACAAAGCACTAGAGATGCTAACACTAGGCTGAGCCCAGGCAGTATCTTCATTCAACAATTTTCCCCAGGTCCTTGGGGAAATAAGCTAGGCAAGCACCTTACAACCTAGCTATACTCAAACTCTTTCAATAGACTTTAAAAACACCTATTATATTAATTTATTCATTCGACTTTTAATTAAGAGCACCCACTAGTCGGGGGTGGTGGCCCTTGTCTGTAATCCCAGCAGCTGAAGCAAGTTCAAAGCCAGCCTCAGCATCTTAGTAAGGCTCTGAGTAACAGCCTGTCTCAAAATAATAAAATACAAAAAGGCCTGGGGATGTGTCTTAGTGGTTAAGTGCCCCTGGCTTCAATCCCTGGTACAAAAAAAGAAAGAGGGCTGGAGTAATGGCTCAGTGGTTATGGCGCTTGAGTGGCATGCACAAGGACCTGGGTTTGAACCCCTGCACCATGCACACCACCAAGTGTCAAAGCAATGAAAGCCATATGAAAAACTAAATAAAAATTGATTCCCTCTCCCCCTCTCTTTCTCAATCTCTCTCTCTTTTAGAAAGAGGGAGAGAGAGAGAGAAGCAGGTTTTATTTAGTTTTTCATGTGATTTTCATTCCTTGGACACTTCATTGTGTACGTGGGTGCTGGGGTTTGAACCCAAGTACTCGTGCATGCTAGGCAAGCGCCGCAACCACCAAGCCACCGCTCCAGCCTCCAATGTTCCTCCCTCTTAAAAAAAAGAAAGAAAGAAAGAAAAAAGCATTCGTTATGTGGTTAGGCATTGTGTGTGGCAGGGGGACAGTTAAATTACAGCAAACATTTCTTTCTTAAGCATCTGCTGTGTCCTACACTGTGCAAGGCAGTGAAGATTCATTTGTTCGTTAATTCATTCAACAACCATCACGGATTTATGCCAGGCCTTGTGCAAGGCTCTGGCAGAGTTATCACATTTGAATCAGGTAAGATTTGCTTGCCTTAGAGGAAATCACAAATTCACAGTTTTAGTAAGGATAAAATATGTAAACAGATTAGTAAATATGTCATTCATTTAAAAATATTTATGAGTATCTATTATGTACAAGAAAAGTTGATGGATGTCCATATATAAAAGGAAATGAGGGGCTGGAGCAGTGGCTCAGCGGTTGGAGCGCTTGCCTGACATGCATGAGGATCTGGATTCAAACCCCAGAATCATACCCACAACACAACTAGGTATCACAGAGACAGGGACCAGATGAAAAATGAAAAAACATTATTCTGTCTCTCCGTCTCCCTTCCTCTGGACAAACAGTGCATGGCACATAGAAAAGGGAGGACAGAGGCCAGAAGCGAGATGTGGAGTAAGGAGAGGCCTGATGGTGAGGAAAGCCTGGGGAGAGGCGCCGTGTGAGCCAGGAGGGTTTGGTTGTCTGGAAGGAGGTGAAGGCTTTGCAGGGGAGGTGAGGGCATTTCTGGGAGTGAGCAATGGCTCCGCAAAGGCACAGAGGTGAGTGTATTGTGGTAAGCAGCTCCCCTGGATACATCGAAATTCCTACAAAAGGGAATCTTAGGGAACATACAGTAGGGAAGTTTCTGCTGGGGATAGAGTATGGAGTCCAGAATGGCAGAGAAGTGATGGGAAGGGAGATGGGGCTGGAGATTATTTAAACAGTCTAGTAGAAAGATGATAGAGGCCCAAACAGAACTGAGATGGAAGGAAGGAGGAAGAGAAGGACAGACAGTTAACATCAAGAGGTCAGATGAACGGGGCCTGATGACCAATTAGACGTGCAGTCACAGAGTAAAGGGCCCACGTATTTAAGCCAGAATGTGGCACACTTCCTCCTCATAGCCCTGTGAAGCTGTGTATTCCCATTGTGCAGGTAGCAAACAGACTCAGAGAGGGAGTGACTTGCCCCAGGTGATTCAGCTAGCAAATGACAAGAGCGAGGTTTCAAAACAGTCTGAGTGCATAGCACAGACTCTACCCTCCACATGAATGCAAGCAGGAAATTAAAAGAAGAGGGGCAGGCTTCAAGGAGGAGGTGCCTTCTGAGTGAGCCCGGAAGCATGTGTAGGAGTCCTGTGGATAAAGGATAAGGAAAAGCATTCTAGGCGTATGACAGGCAGAAGGCATAGAAGATCAAAGAAGGATCAGTCACTCTAAGGAACCACAGTCTCATATCAACGGAAGTGATAAGACCAGGAAGGTGGAGCTCACCCCCTCACCATCTTCCCAGTCCTCTTCCCCTGGTACCCAGCTGGACTTTGCTCCTACCTGAATACAGAGGCAGGGGACCAGGTCTGTGTGATTCAAGGTAATGGTCTGTGGTCCCGTCTGCAGGACAAGCAGAAGGAGGAAGTTGGTGAAGATAAGGAAGAGGAAGTTGGGGGCAGGGCAGGTTCAGTTGAGGCAAAGATTCCCTCTCAGCACTGCTGTGGATGTGTCCTCTTCTAGGATTTCCCTTGGGTAATACGTGCACATGCTTAGTATGGGCACTGGCTTAGACTGCAATGGGCTTGGACAGGGAGAGGCCTCACCAGGTTTCTTTGCCGCCAGAATTTTGGGGGACCTTGGGCCTGATTCCAGTACAGTGAGAGGCCGTAGTGCTGCTCCTCAGAAACAGCCAGCACCAGGTGCACATTGTCACCATCTGCAGACACATTGAGCCAGGGCAGGGCTGGTGGCAGGGGACACAGGGAAAGACGACAGCTTAGACCTCCTTCACCTCTTCTGCATACCTAAGCCTGGGCCATACTTACCAACTGACCCTTTGGTCTGTTTCAAACCCCTGTGACAAGGAGGCCCTTGGAGGGCAGAGACTGCATCCCCATCGCAGACCAGACTATGTTCCCAGCCACTGGCTCAGGGTCAAGCCCACAGAGGTCCCAGTATGTGATCTTGGGATAGCTCTTCTCCCTCTGCAGCCATCAGGATCCTGTAACCTTTTTGAAACTAACCATTCTCCTTTTTCCAGAACTCCATACACTCCTCCCCTAGTACTCCCAGTAAAAGATGGAGTCCTTTCCCAATCTTGACCTCTCTAACTGCATCTCCTAGCACCTGTCCCCTTAATCACTCTACTGCAGACACACTGGTCTCCCTAATATTCCTTAAATACCCCAGGCCCTTTGCACTGGCTAGCCTCTCTCAAATGGCTCCTCCCTCACCTCCTTCACTGGCACTTCTCCTCACTCCACTGCTTCAAACCCCAACCTTCCTATCCCTCTTCTTTGGATTGTATCCACTGCTCTGATCACCATCTTACTCTCTTACTGTACCCTTCACATCTCCTTGTGTTCATTGTGTCCCTCCTCACCCCTACTCTAACCCCACTCCCAGCTCCATGAGTCAGAGAGTTTTGTGGATTTTGTTGATTGATTTATCCCCAATGTCTAGGGCTATGCCTGGTGCAGAGTAATTACTCAGCAAATATCTTTTAAACGAGAGCAACAATGTCTACAGAATGAGTGAAGAAGTGAAATGCAGGATGTGGTGTTTTCAAAGCTCTGGTGCTGACAGATCTTTACAGATTGCCAAAGAGGCAGGCCAAGTTTAAGTTTAAGGAACCAAGGAGCTGGAGTGGTGGTTCTGCAGTTATGGTACTTGCCTGGCATGTACAAGCACATGGGTTTGAAACCCAGCACCACGTAGACAACGAAGTATCGGAGCAATGAAAGCCATATGAAAAACTAAATAAAAGATTCTCTCTCTTTCTCTCTCTCTCTCACTGTCCCTCTCTCTCAAAAAAAAAAGTTTAAGGAACCAAAAAGAAAATGAAGTTGAAAAAATTTTAATTGTTCAAAAACATCACAGTTGGGGATGTGGCTCAGTATTAGAGCACTTGCCTAGAATGTGGAAGGCCCTGGGTTTGATTCCCAGCTCTGAAAAAGAAAGTCACAGTGTTTAAATCTTGATCTTGGGGTTGGGGATTTAGCTCAGTGGCAGAGTGCTTGCCTAGCATGCACAAAGCCCAGAGTTCGGTCCTCAGCCCTAAAAAAAAAAAAAAAAAAACCAAAAACTTGATCTTGATTTGACCTGAGTACTAGTTATGCCAATTATATATCTATGCAAAAACTCATTGAACTGGATGTCAAAATTAGTGTACTTTGGGACTAGAGTGGTGGCTCAGCGGTTAGGGTGCTTGCCTGGCATGCACGAGGACACAGGTTCAAACCCCAGCATCAGGTACACATTGAATTGTTGGAGCAATGAAAAACTAAATAAAATTGATTCTCTCTCTCTCACTGTCCTTCTCTCTAAAAAAAATAGTGCATTCTACACATCTTTCTGTATTGTGTGTTATATACACAGAATAAAAACAAAACAAAAGCATGATCCGAATAATGCACACAGAAAAAAAATCAGAAACTTGCCTTTCTTAGCTCTTATTGCAGATTTATTTTAGTTTTGAAATATGGATGAGGACACCATAATCTTGACAATGCTTTGGACCTCTAGATGTCCCTGGTAAGAATGAATATTTGTAAAAAGTGAGAAATTCAGTTCATGTTTTATTTCCATTGCCTGGCACAGGGAGCAACTACTATACTTCCTGTGTTATGAATGAATGTGCTCTGAGGTTCTGGGGTGTGGTAGCCCTGGATCTGAAGCCAAATCTAAGCCCCTCACACGGACTCCAAACCCTGCCCCTCCCTCCTCCCTACCCATTGGCCCTAGCCCCTACCCCAGCAGCTCTGGATGCTGTCCTGGACTTCCAGCCCCCTGCAGTCTGGGGAGAGATCACAGAAATGCCTCCAGTGGGATTGGGCACCAAAGAAAGGAGGAGGGCAATCCGACCCATGGGGGACAGTGGGGAGGGCACCCTATTCCCTAAATACTACCCACACCTATCCAGCACACAAAGCTTCTCCTAAGGAGCTGGAAAACTGAGTCAGTCCCTCAGGAAGATGGATGCTCAGACCTCTGTCTGAGTGTGAGGGACAGGGAAGTGGGTAAAAGCAGGAGGGGAGTGCCTGGAGGGGACAGAGATTATGAAGCCAGGACTTGGGGCCTCTGAGGCTCTGGGGCCACTTACCAGGCAGCTGCTGTGTGAGGTTGAGCTCTTCCTGGTACCTGGGTTGAGTATAGGACCAGATTCGTACCTCAGCCCCCAGGGCAGCCTCGAAGCAGTCAAACTCTACAGAGCCCTGTGAGGAGAGGGTGGTAGAAGGCTGGTGGAACAGGGCTCAGAGTCCAGGCTGAGGGCTTAGGCTCCTCCACACACTCTGCTGATCAACCGCCTTCCTGAACCAATCATGACTCTCTTATGCTGCATAGCCTGAAAACCACCATCAAAGTCCCCACAGAAGGGCTCCAGTTCCGAAGCAAACATCCTCTGTAGCAGTGCGGGGTATGGCAAGGATGGGCTCTAGCTATCAGAGTCCCGGCCCCCACCTCTGCTGGCCTGGACCACCCGGCCAAAGCCACGCTGATGAGACAGCCTGGTACAAAGTGGGGACACCCTCCCTCCAGAAGTGGTTCTCACACCCAGTGCTGCAGAAGGACTGCCTTTCGAGGCAGGTGAGCAGTTCTCCCAGGGTGCAATCTTCCAGCTGGGGCCTGGAGCTGGAGGGATTTAACCTCCGTGTGACCTCCTGAGGCAAGGAAAAGCCCCAACACACTGAGCCAGGTGCATACACCAAGGGATGGCAGCATTCTTAGTTCAGGAGCTCAGCCCACAAACCACCCCTCCAAGCCTCAGTTTCTCCATCTGGAAAATATTAGTGATAATAATAATGTCTAGTTCTCAGGATTACAAAAGAAAGGAAAAATTAAATTTATTGACACCCTTTATCACTAGGTATTATACCAAGTGTTTTACAGATATCAACTTATTTCTTTTTCTTTTCTTTTTTTTTTTTTAAGAGAGAGGGACAGTGAGAGAGACAGAGAAAGAGAGAATCCTTAGTTGGTCCAACACTCAGTTTTGTATGTGGTGCTGGGATTTGAACCTGGGTCCTGGTGCTTGCCAGGCAAGCGCCGAAACCGCTGAGAAACCGCTGAGCCACCGCTCCAGCCCCTTATTTAATTCTTAAAACAGCCATATGAAGTATTTTTTTTAAAGTGGCTCAAAAAAACTTTTTTTTTTGGTAGTACTAGGGACTAAACCTAGGGGCAGTTTACCATTGAGTTATCTCCCCAGCCCTTTTTGTATATTTTATTTTGAGACAGGGTCTTGCTTAATTGCTGAGGCTGGCCTTGAACTTGTGATACTCTTGCCTCAATCTCTCCAGTAGTTGGGATCATAGACTGTTCAGTACAAAAAGAAAATAAAAAAATGATGAAAAACAACCACAATGATATACCACTATATGCCAAATAGAATGGTTAAAATTCATAATTATAATGCCAGCATTGACAAAGATGGGAAGCAACTCCCATGCAGTGCACTACTAACGGGGTGCAAAATAATAGAACTGTCCTTGGTAGTTTTTCACAAAGTTGAACATATGAGGGAGGACTATTCTTATCCACATTTTACAGAGAGAAAAACTGAGGCACAAAGGGCCAAATGGCCTTGCCACTGCTCTGGTCAGAATCAGGAGTGAAGAAGATAATTCATATGAAACTTTCCTGGAGTTCATATCTGCAACGTGGTTATTGTGGCTCTGAGGACAAGGGCTTCACATACCACAGACTGGCCAGGCTGCACGAGGGCAACAGGCACCTGCACCTCCAGTAGGACGCAGCGGGCAGTAGGGTAGGCCTGGAAGGACAGCACGACTTGGGCCTGCAGAGAAGCTGTGAGTGACGGGCAGGTGTCAGTGAGGCCGGGTGCCCCGGGCAAGACCCTGGTGAGGGACAGTTGGGCCAGTGGACTCTCCTTACCATTCCTAGACTCCTCAAGCTCCAGGTCAGCTGCTCTTTCAAACTCTTCCTCCTTTTCAGGCTCTTCCCAGTGCTCTGGAAGGATCAGAGAGAAAGGTCCAGGTCAGGCCCCTTGCTCTGGCCTTGGCTTCCTTCCAGAGAGCCCAGTGCCAAGAGACCCCATCCAGGCATGGGTGGATCAGGTGGACCCCAGAGTCCTTTGGCCTGTGTCCTCCACACTGAAGATGCCCACCACAGCCTGACACACTGCCTGGCCCTCACACCTAGACATGCTGACATGTATACATGCAGTCTTAGGATGACTCACTCACCCTGCACGGCCAAGTTGACAAGCACACGCACACATAGGTCACAGTCGGTCTCCTGGCGGCATCTCAGCACCAGCTCTGTCTGCAGACGCGTGGGCACCAGCACTGGGCCTGGGGTGGGCACGATGCTCCCAGGCAAGCAGAGCACATCACCGTCTGTGTAAGAAGGGTGGGGTGGCAGCTGAAGCTGTTCAGAACCCAGTTTAGTTGCATCTATATCCCAGAGAGCCAAAGAACTTGGCTCTTCCTGGGATGAAGGTAACTAGGGTGGGCGGGCGTGAAGGGAGAGGAAGGCTCTGCCCCCTTTCATCCACCTGGAAAGTTCTTTTTTCTGTCAAAATGGAAATACTTACCCCAGAGGTGGCAGGAGAGGCCCTGAAAGGGAGGGAAAAGAGAGTCAGAATTTATGCCCCCAAATCTGAGCAACGTCCCCTGTCTGAGACCCCTGTCCACCTTTTTCTGGGGCTCACTATCCCAAGCCTCCCCCCAGAAGAAGACAGGACCAGCCCCCTACCTATTCTTCTCTTCCCCGATCCATACCAGACAGACCAGCCAGGGCAGTTCTGGTGGCAGGGTGGCAGTGACAGGAGCCAGATTAGGGATTTGATGAGCCACAGCCTGAACCTGAGCCTCCCCAACCCTACCAGGGCCTCAGACTCACCGAAGAGCAGCGGGCAGCGTCCTGAGGCCCCACAAGCCTCTCCAGAGAGACGACCACAGGGCTTCGGCCCAGTGCCAAGGACAGCAGGAACCAGGGCACAGGCATCTTCCAGGTGCCAGAAGCACCCAGGCCTGAGGTCCTGTCCCGCCCCCCCAAGGGGGGGCAGCCACCCTATCCTTGCAGCCACTCAGCTGCGTATCTGTGGGCGGTGGAGCTGGAATCCCTTCCCAGTCGCAGGGGTCCCAGCGCTGGAGAGCTTGCGAGCTCCAGCTCCTGGGAGCCCTGACTCCTGTTCCAGTTCCTGCCGAGTGCTTTCGATTTGGCTCCCAGCAGGCAGCCGGCTGTTCCCGCCCCACCCTGTCCCTCCCACCAGCACCAAGCCTGGAAGTCAGCAGTCTTGAACTGGGATGGTGGCCTCTTCCCCTCGAGCTGACACCTGACAGGGAGGGGCCCCTGGGAAGGCAGAAAGACACCGGTGGCTGAGGGACTCACCCTGGGAGTCCCTAAGGAGGAGGCTCTAACTGAATCTACCCCAGGGCCTGGGCAATCCCGGAGCATTTCAACTTCCCACATGACCCTGGGATCCTAGGGCCCAACAGTTTCCCCTTTAAGGATACCTCTGGTCCATTTACACACACTTTCGTGGGCCTCAGTGTCCCTTTGTGGGATAGGCACTCTAAAGGCAGGACCAGTGGGATGCACGCCTGTAATCCCAGCGGCTCAGGAAGCTGAGGCAGGAAGATTGCAAGTTCAAAGCCAGCCTCAGCAACTTAGCGAGGCCCTAAGCAATTCAGCAAGATCCTGTTTCAAAATAAATAAATAAAAAGGGTTGGGGGATGTGGCTCGGTTGATAAGTGCCCCTGGGTTCAATCCCTGGTACAATAAATAAATAAATGAATAAAGGCAGAGCCAAAGGGTACTGAAAGTGGGCTTTTCCCCACTGCCCAGCCTACACGCAGGTGTGGTGTGGGAGGAGATCAGGACCCAGAGCCAGGCAATGTCCTGCACCGTGCTGTGGCCATGGCTGGTCACAGGAGTATGAATACACGGCCTAGCGGAGCCTCTACTTCTCCTCTCTTCTCTTGGAAGCGTCACAATGAGGATCAAGGAGATTGTCTGTCTGGTCCTTTCCAGGCACTGCTCGTAAGGATGCAGGAGGAGTGTGTGCGTGTGGAAGAGTTGAACTCACAGACTGATGCAGAACAACCTGGGGCAGGCTCACCATAAGCCTCTCCCCACATCGCATCCCAGCCACACTAGAGAAGCACACTGTTCCTTCTTTTATCTATAATGGTCACCTTTATTCATCTTTCTGGACCTCTCCCCTGCTCCAATCCACCTTTATCCTGGCCACCCAGGGCCAAAGCTTCTTTTCCTTGGTCAAGAGTCCTTTTTCTTTCTCCCTCTACCTGGGCTTTGGTCTAAAACAGGGGTTCCCTGGGCGCCACGGGGTTTGTCTCCCAAGCCCCTGCAGGACAGATGCAGCTCCTGGCTCCTCGGGCCTTTTCCCATCCTCCCTGGCCTGAACTAGAGCCCACCCACACTGCTGTTCCTGGAGCTTTGGAGAAAGCGAACGGGAAGATAATCCTGTCCCCATCAGAACCATGTCAGAGTTCTTAGTTAAACGGTGCCTCTGTCCTCTAGGGACTCTAAGAGGCATGGAAGAGGCATGGGGCCCGGGTAGGGCCTCTTAGGTTGGAAAGCAGACAAGACATTTTGTCAATAGTCCTCGGGAGGTGCCCTGGGGATTACAGGTTCAAAGGCTCATTCCGGGGTTCCAGCCAGTGCCCCTACAGATTGTGGCCACGGACATCCGGGACCGCAGTGGAGCTCAGCTGGGCAGGGGCGGGCAAGTTTGGCGGCCTCCCGTTCCAGTCGGCGGCACAGTTCCAGACGGCCACGCAAGCACTGCTGAGGGCCCAGGCGGCCCCAGCTCAGGGCTCGGATGGAAGGCCGCGCGCCCAGAGCCCGCAGCAGGCGTGGCAGGTCGCGCAGCAGGCGGTAGCGCGGCAGGGCGCGTAGCGGCTGGGGGATGTCGCCCTTGGCGCAGAGCCGACTGAAGTAGGCGAGCAGCAGCAGCGGGCGCGGGGCCGCGCGGAGCAGGGCGCGCAGGGACGCGGCGCCGGGATCTGGGCCGCGGGCACAGCCCGGGCTCGCGCCGCTCCACAGCAGCAGCACCGTGCCCTGCTCCCGCGCTACGCGCTCCCGGGCCCCCCAGAGCCAAGGCAGCGGGCCCACGCGCGCCACGTGCGTGCCCTCCCACAGGTCCACGATCACGTCGCGCCCGCCGCCCAGCGCCGTCCGCAGCAGTTCAGCCAGCGCTCCCACCAGGCGCCTCTGAGCTTCCGAGTCCGCCGCGTGCAGGAGCAGCACGGGTCGTGGTCGGCCCCGGCCTGAGGGCGGGAGCAACACCTGAACAGGGTGGGGTGGGGGCAAGGGACAGCCCCGCCCTCACCTCCCCAGCCTCTTGGCTACACCTTAGGGTGCGGGCCCACAGGGAGCTTGTGGGCTAATTAGATAAAGGCGCTCCTTCTGGAGCACGCAACGCCGGGCCAATGCGGTGCAGACCGGATTTCCACGCCAAAGTAGACGGCCCGCAAGGGGACCTGCCCATTAGGGGGCCTGAGAGTCTAGGCGCAGAGGCAGGAAGCTGGGGCAGGGCAGCAGGAGCAGCAGGGCATCTCTGAATCCTCTGGTCACCCCCAAGGGAGCTTACCTGGCAGGAGGCGCCGGCAGGTGAAGAACAGAACCACACCCAGTAGGGTGGTGAGGCCCAGCAGTGCCAGCGTCAAGAGCCCCAGGCGTCTATGAGAGACTGAGTCAAGCAGGGTGAGGCCAAACCCAGCTGCTCGGTTGGTTCCCCACTCCCCACTCCCATCTTAGCTCTCGCCCGCGAACTCACCATCTGGACACAGGAGGTGCTTCCAGGCAAAGTGGACGTCGGACCTCCACACCTGAGGGCACAGAGCCCTGGCCTGTGAGCTAGAGCAGCCCTGCCTTCCTTCCAGTGGGAGTTGGGTGCAGTGGAGTGGGGACGGAGAAAGGAAGTCCCCACTGTCTAGGGGACTGCTCCAGCTCAGGCTGGGCCTGGTCCAGTTCCCAGCAGGGCACAGAACAGGTCAGGGTGGCAAGTGCAGGACAGGCCAAACTCAAAAAGCAAATTCACAGAGTTGGCTAGGGCCGGAGAACACAGGCTGACTGAAACAACCAGACCTTGCTGAGCCCTGGGCCACTGCCACCATGCCCAAATGTGGACATAGAGAACTAGGTTTTCTAATTTTTCAGGAAAAGCTGAGATACAGCTTAAAAAACACACATGTAAATGGTGACAATTAATTCCAATTTAAAACACTATGCTGGCCAAATCAGTTTTTCAGTCTAAACTTTCCACGTTTGCCACCAAGGAGCAGATGCCAGGGGAATACACACAGAGTGAGGGTGGGTAGGATTCCTTACCAGGACACAGCCCCCTGGCTTCATGAAGGGAATGATGAGGTCCAATGTCACTGGGCCAGAGCCCTGGGTCTGCAGGAGCAAACAACAGAATGTCCCCACAGAAACAAGTATGGCCATGTCTTTGCCCATGCAGTTCCTCCCCACCCCCAAAATAGTCTACCCAGGTGTATATGCCAAGTGTCACCTCAGATTTCTTTGGCCACTACAGCCCCCTAGTGATGGCTCACACCTTGATTGAATCTGAGTGCCACTCTGGGCCAAGCCCTGGGAAAGAAGGGAGGCACACACATCATCTCTGTCCTCCAGCAGCTCACACAACAGGGACGCTAGTGAGTGTGTGTGTGTGTGTGTGTGTGTGTGTGTGTACGCATGCTTCAGTGTTCTGCAGTCAAACCAACACATACTTCCATCAACACTGAGGCCACTGCAGGGAGGCTAATTCTATGTGCTCCCTTTACTCTCCCATCCAGCTGAGGAAGTAAAAGTGAGAAGAATGTGAGTTGTGGAGTCAGGAGGCCTACATTTGTGGGCTGGAGCAGTGCTTAGGCAGTTATAGCACTTGCCTGGCATGCGTGAGGACATAGGTTCGAACCCCAACACCATGTCAGAGTAACGAAAGCCACATGAAAAATGGAATAAAGTTGATTCTCTCTTTCTCTCTCTTTGTCCTTCTCTCTTAAAAAATATTTTTAAAAATATTGCCTTTGTAATTCTAGCTGTGATTTCTGCACAGAAATAGGTTACCTCTTCTCCCTGGGCCTCAGTTTCTTCATTGGCATGCAGGGCACAACAATCTTTATTTTAGTGCGTTATCGAGAGCACCAAAGGGGAATATGCATGAGAATGCCCTCTTAATAAACTGCAGTATATGTTCACTTATTGGTCCAGCTATTACTAGACTGTGAACTCGTAAAGGGCAGAGACTGTAGTGTATTTTTCTTGTATCTGCCAGGGCTTAATACAGGTGAGCACTGAGTAGGTGCTCAGTGAACACACACTGAATTGGACAGAATTGATTGCTATCTGTCTACAAATGGGATGTGGTTTTGTGGGTGTGAACCAGGAGCTAGTTAGGGGTTGACCAGTCTCCACCCTTTAGGAGTTCCCTTCACCCTCTACCTGGTACCTCACACCTGTCTCAGACCCCAACCTCCAACCAGGTTCTGAGCAGATACAGATACAGTGATTCTCAAATGGCCGAACTCAAGGAAGGCAGCCTTTTCCCAGCTGCATGAGTCAATGCGTTTAGGTCTTACTTTTAGGTTATCCCACACAAGTTGGTGTTAAATCTTTCGTGTTTGCTACTACCTGACTGCTTGGGAGCCCCTATGTGATGCAAAACAAATAAATAAGCCACAAGTGAGCATTTAAGAACTGGAACAAGCCATAGTCAACTTGGTGCTGTGGTTTTGTGGGTGTGTTTGATTGTGGGTTTTATGTCATATGCACAGAAGAGAGTCTATTAGTCAAGCTGTTCTTAGTCCACATAACAGTTAAATCTGTGTACAGTATTGGACAAAGTGTATGGCTTCTAGGGGCTCTGCCTCTTGAGAGAATTGGAGGACTTCTGCACAGGTGCCTTGAGGAGACAGGAGGGTAAAGGACAGCTGAGTTCAGGGATGGCATCAACATGAAGTGTGGCTGGAGTCCAGGTGGACTAGAGAACAGCTAGAGTGGTAAGGTCAGGCCCTTGACTCTGTTATCTCTGTAAGTTCAGGAATGGAAAGGCTTAGAAACTGCCCCATCGAGGACACTACTGAGTGACAGAATTAATCAATGAATAAATTAACCAGATAGAAGTCAGGGCTTCGCTTGCCTCCACCCACCCAGGGTCTGTCTCACCGATGTGAGACATAGATGTGGGGCTGTGCTGTGAGCAACAGAACCTAGTGGGGCCAGCTCTGGCTAGGCCATACCTGGCTGACACTGTACACAGGGGGAAACAGCATGTCTGGCCTCGAGTCTGGGTGGCTCCAGGCAGCACTGAAGGTGGCCTGCATCCTCGAGGAGAAGTGAAGGACCAGCTGCTGGGCCTGGATGTCCATGCTCACATTCCAGGATGGGACAGACCCTGTTTTGGAAGGTGATTAGTGCTGGCTATGGTGCCAGGGAAGCCAGTGCTGACTTAGGGTTTGCTTGGTCACAGCTGGGTGAGGGTAAAGCATGGGGAGGGGATTCTAATTAAGGTCACTCATTGACTCACCACTTTGGTGGGGGCATTCAACATGGCTGCTGTTTTCAAAGGAGAACTGAGAAATACAGGAATGGCAAGTCAGCAAGCTCCAGGCACCATCTACTCCATCTCCCTGCCCCCTGGTGCTGTACCTTGAAGCAGAGCTGGGGGTGCAAGTCCACCTGGTCTAAAACAAACCACTGCAGAGGACAGGAGAATTAGTCAGGGAGAAGTCAGGGCCCCAACCCTACCCACCCCAGTCCTGGGAGGGTGGAGGATGGGGATCTCTTCTCACTCCCTCTGACTCTTGAGCTGTGGCATTGGCAAGGTCTTCACAGGGGCCGTGCCAGTCCTGCCTCTGGCAGAGGGAGGCCTCCAGCTTCAGTGGGCAGCGGAGTGTCAGGGCCATGACCATCTGATTGTGGTGGCTGTAGTCAGTGAAGTGCACCGATTTCCAGAAGTCCAAGCCATCTGGGCAGGTGGCAGGATAAAGAGTGAGTCCTCGGTTCTGCTCTTGCTGCCCCCATCCCCAGGGCACCAGGAGATGATGTGCAAGTGCCCAGGATGGCTCCTGGCATGGATAGGTACTCAGTGAGTGAGCAGCCCTCCCCCATCTATCCTTTTATTACTGTTCTCTCCATTCTGGACCCCATTCCAGATAGCTCCTTGCTGCCCCCCATGCTGGAAATCTGCTTAGACTCCTCTCAGAACCTGGAATGCCTTCCTCTCCTATCTCTCCTTTCCAAATCCTGCTCATTTTCTTTTTAAATATTATTTGTTTACTTTTACGCAGTACTAACCCCAGTACCACACAAGGGCTAGGCAAGCTCTCTGCTATGGAGCTAGCTAGTCCAGTCCTCTCGATCCTGCTCATTTTCTGAACCCAACTCAGGTCTCAGCTCCTCCAAGGGAATGTCTCTGCTCACAATGACCTACATGGGCTTGTCCCTTCCCAAGGTTATGCCCCAAAGCCTGGCCCCTAATCATCATCATCATCACCATCATTATTATTAAGAGAGAGAATCAATTTTATTTAGTTTTTCATGTGGCTTTTGCTGCTCTGATACTTCATTGTGTACACGGTGCTGGAGTTTGAATCTGTGTCCTTGCACATGCCAGGCAAATGCTGTAGCTGCTGAGCCACCACTCCAGCCCCTGTCACAGACTACTTTCACATGAAATATTTAATTAAAGACTCACAATTTGGAGCTGGAGAAGTGTCTTAGTGGTACAGCACTTGCCTGGTATGTGCAAAGTCCAGGATTTAACCCCCAGCACCACAAAAACAAATAAGTAAAGGAAAAACAAACCAGAAAAAATATATTTAGAAAATGCAAATTTCTCAAATGGATAATTTTTTTTAAAGAGAGAGGAACAGTGAGAGAGAGAGAGAGAGAAAGACAGAGTCAATTTTATTTAGTTTTTCATGTGGTTTTTATTGCTCCAAGACTTTGTTGTGTACATAGTGCTGGGGTTTGAACTTGTGTCCTCGCACATGCCAGGTAAGCGCCATAACCGCTGAGCCACCGCTCCAGCCTCTCAACTGGATAATTTTTAAAAAGACTCATAATTTGAAAATGAAGCAGCACAAGTCTCATGATCTTACTGATGAGGAAAGTAAGGCTCAAAGGAGAATAAGTGGCAGGGCGGAGAGGTGAATGTCGCCTCTGGCTCTTCCTCCTGGGACCCACGTCCTTGGTCTCATCTTTCTGACCCTCTCACCGTCTACAGTGCTCAGTGCTCTCTGGCAACCCTGTTCCCTCGCTGACTCTATAAGTGCCTCTGTACATGCCTTCTGGGGGTTTCCTCCAACACAGGTGCTATGTGTGTGTATGTAAGACAGAGAGACAGAGTATGTGTGCACATGACTACATACAAGCAGCACTCACAGGCTTCAGGCCAGCTCTGGAAGGGACATTTTTTGCGCCTCACAGTGTCTTCTTGCAGGTAGGATGCCTTGGGGACAGGGGAGAAAGCAGAGAGGGTCAGAGAGTGGCATTCCCTGATCACTCAGACCTAACTTCTTCGGGCTCCAGCTTACTGTGATGCAAGCTACCTGGGCTGGCAGGGCACTGAGCGGGGTGGGGTGTGGGCAGGGGTGAGGATGAACTGGAGAGAACAGGGGAAAGATCATCAGGTGAGGGGCTGATACCTCTTCTCCCTCGGGAGAACTAGCCCAGCAAGCAGGAAATCACTTGATCCACCTTCCTCAACTTTCACCTGCCCCAGCCTCCACCTCCACCATTCCCAAGGTGCCCAGTGCCCTCTGTTGCCCTCACTCTGGTCTGCTCAAGTTCCCAACTGTCGACCAACCTGGCAGTTGCTTATTGCTCCAGGTCTCTGCCTGTGCCTGCTATCTGGTCTCCCCAGGGACACACACACACACTATGTTTTCTGTCTAGTTCAAACAAGGATTTCTGCTAGGTACTTCAGACTTGTAGAGAGGTGGACTGCAGGGGACAGGACTTTTGGCAGCATGTGGAACCCTGACTCCCCAGAACACACAGTGATGGTAGTAGCTATCTTTTATCTACAGGCTGAGGCCAGGTGTGGACCAGGGAAATCTGGATCTGGCTGAGGTTGAGGTTGGAATCACCCTAAGCAGGTCCTGCCTTCATCAGGATCCTTCCACCTTGGACCATAAATGGCAAGCATCTCAGTAACAATATTTTTTTTCTTGTTTTTTCTCATGGCTGAGGACGAACTTGGGCCTTTGAGTGTGCTAGGCAAGTGCTCTGCCAGTGAGCTAAATCCCCAACCCCAGTAACAATATTTTTTTTTCAGTGCTGTGAATGGAACCCAGGGCCTCATACATGCTAGGCATTGCTCCACCACTGAGCCACACCCCCAGCTCCATCTAGTTCTTTTAAAACCTCATTTACTGGGGCTGGAGCAGTGGTTCGGTGGTTATGGTGCTTGTCTGGCACACATGAGTACAGGGGTTCAAACCCCAGCACCCACGTACACAACTAAGTGTCAGAGCAATGAACGTGAAAAACTAAATAAAAAATGATTCTCTTTGTTTCCGCCTCTGTCTCTCTCATTGTCCTCTTAAAAAAAAAAACAAAAAAAAAAAAACCTTATTTACTGGAGATATACTTGACCAAGGAGCCACGGATAATCCACACATGTTCCTCTGCTCACCTCTATGCACAGACAGGGCAGAAGAAATTCATAAGGCAAGTCTGCAGTATGGCCCCCAGGCATGATCTTCTGTTGATGAAACAGCAAAGAGTTCAAAGAAACGTCTGAGAAAGAGGATGGGGACCATGGAAGAAGACAAGAGGAAGCTGGGTCCTTGGCCAACACACCCTATTTTTCCTCTTATATGCCACTAGTTTCTTACACTGAAAAATTTCCTCTGCCAGGGTCTCTGCTCCATACTTTGACCATCTGCTCTAGGTGCTCTACATGGAATAAGGGAAAAGAGACAGGAAAAGGAACGTGCATTGAGCTCCAATTATATGCCAGGCAGGGTGTAGTAGTATTAACTCAATTAATGAAGTTGTGAGTTATCACCCCCATTGAATGAATGAAGGAGCTCAGGGCCTCTGGGGTACATCATCAGACTCGGCAAATTGTATAATTATCCACAGTGGTATCTGTGACAACAGGAGTTGGAGGTAAACTGTTAGGGCAGGGTAGGGATATTTGGGTATATCTCATTCCCTGAAGCGGCAGAGCAAAGGATGAGAGAGGGGAGACATAGTGACCACCCTGTTCCCCCTGAGAAGAGCCTCTAGGATCAACTGCAAAGGCTTCTAAAGCAACCTGAGTCACACTGAAGGTCTCACTGGGAATATAAAACAGTCATTTCTCTGCTCACCATTTGTGGTTGCTCCAAGATTCTGCCTGCCCCTCTTTTCTCTCTCCTCCCAAGTAACAAGACCCCTGCATTTCCTGTCTAGTTCAAAGAAGGCTTAATGCTAGACCTTGTAAGAAGGTCTCCCACAATGACCTGATCTTCCCTCCCCATCCTCCCCATTCGTTCCAGTGCTGGGTCATCTGGCTACTTTCTTTCTTTTTTTCCATGTTGGGGATGGAATCCAGGGCCTAACACATGCTAGGCAAGAGCTCTACCACTGAGCCACATCCCCAGGCTTTTTTAAAATTTCATTTTGAGTCAGCGTCTCACTAAATTCGCAGGCTGGCCTTGCACTTGCAATCCTCTTGCCTCAGCCTCCCAAGTAGCTCCTAGCATTACAGGTGTGTGCCACTGCACCCAGCATGACCTCACTCTGTTTTACAGGGGGATAACACTCCATACCTGGGCATCAAAGGGACTGCTCAGCTCTTCACATTCCAGTGCCCACTGGTGACAAAGACGCACACTGACCTCTGGGCCTGGAGGAATGGTGACCCGAATAGTCCGTGCCGCACGCAGAAAATCAAAGGAAAACTCGGGTCCTGAGGAGAGCCAGGTACTCAGTGGCCCTGTCACTTGGCCTTAGCAGGGCAGCACTACCCAGCTAAAGCGAAGTCCTGTTGTCCCAATGCCCACCTCCATTCCTTTGTGAGCCTGGTCTGGGAAGACTCTCCACCTCCACTGCTTCTGGATCTGAATGCTGGGTCCTTTTGGAGCGCAATCCCTTCCGGGAGTTGTCTGGGGAGGGGATGAAATTGTGATGGTCCTTCTCAGACAGGGAACAGCTACTTAGCAGCTTCCTCTGTAAGCAGAGAAGGTTAGTCTTAAGCCAGGAATCAGGAAATCTGGCTTTCATTTGCGCCTCTGGAACTTGAGGAACCACAGGTAAGTTGAGTGATCTCTTCTGGCCTCAGTTTCCCTTATGTCTAATCACATTTTCAACCTCCCTCATAGGGCCAGAGAACAAAATGAGAAACCAAGAAATGAAGGGGTGTGGAGTACATGGCAGGGCTGGAACTGGTGGGAAGAGTACCTGAGAGGATGCTGGCATCCTGGGCC
The DNA here is from genome assembly GCA_004027875.1 of Aplodontia rufa. Taxonomy (NCBI): domain Eukaryota; kingdom Metazoa; phylum Chordata; class Mammalia; order Rodentia; family Aplodontiidae; genus Aplodontia; species Aplodontia rufa. Next base: position 83,407 of record PVKS010000878.1, on the reverse strand, counting down.
TCTGACAGAACTTGAACTTGTAAGACTTTTTGGATTTCTGCAGCAGGAGGTAGAACCAGGGCCCCTGAAGGCCTGCACAAGGGAGGACACACTTAGTATCCAGAGTTCACTGTTCCTCCCCTACCAGGAGATGTGGCTCAATGTCGGGTGGCAAGTCATTTTATTCTATTTATTTACTTATTTATTCATCATTCATTTTACTGGGGATTTAACCCAGGGTTGCTCCACCACTGAGCTACACTCCAGCCACTCTCCCCTTTTTTTTTTTTAATTTTGAGACAGAGTCTTGCTAAGCTGTCCAGTCTGGCCTTGAACTTGTGATTCTCCTGCCTCAGCCTCCCAAGTAACTTTATTTCTAATAGTGAAAACCTAGAAACTGCTAATTCTTTTTTTATTTTTTATTTTTTTAAAGAGAGAAGGACAGTAAGAGAGAGAGAGACAGAGAGAATCAATTTTTATTTAGTTTTTCACATGGCTTTCGTTGCTCTGACACTTAGTTGTGTACGTGGTGCTGGGGTTTGAACCCGTGTACTTGCGCATGCCAGGCAAGCGCCATAACTGCTGAGCCACCACTCCAGCCCCGAAACTGCTAATTCTTAAGCAGTATATGAATATTTAGTATGTACCAGGCAAGGCAAAGAAAATGTAGTTGAATAAGCAAGAAGATACTACCTTACAAATAGAAAGTAGTAACAGCCAAGCTAAAAGAAAGCACCAAATTTTAATTGGTTGAAAAGGGGCTGGAGCAGCGGCTCAGTGGTTGGAGCACTTGCCTGGCAATGTGCAGCAAGGACTTGGGTTTGAACCCCAGCACCATGTACACAACTGAGTGTCAGAGAAACAAAAGCCAGATGCAAATATAAATAAAATTGATTCTCTCTTTCTCTCTCACTCTGTCCCCCTTTCTTTAAAAAAAACATAAAAAATAAATAGAGAGGGGCTGGAGCGATGGCTTAGCAGTTACGGTGCTTGCCTTGCATGCGCAAATACGCGGGTTCAAACCCTAGTACCCGTGCACACAGTGAAGTCTTGGAGTAACGAGGGCCACATGAAAAACTAAATAAAGTTGATTCTCTCTTTCTCTCTCCCTCGCTGTCCCTCTCTCTTTAAAAAATAAATAAATAAATAGAGAGGGAAGGGAAGAGAGAAAGGGAGAAAGAGAGAATCAATTTTATTTATATTTCCATCTGGCCTTTGTTTCTCCAACACTCAGTTGTGTATGTGGTGCTAGGGTTTGAACCAGAGTCCTTGTGCATGCCAGGCAAGCTCTCCAACCACTGAGCCACCATTCCAGCCCTCCTCCCTCTCTCTAAAAAAAAAAAAAGAAAGAAAGAAAGAAAAGAAAAATGGTTGAAAAGATTAACACCTTCACAGAGTCTTGCAAATACACCGGTTAATATCATTTTTTTTTACAATTTTCCATTTTATTAAGGAGATTTCTTATCAGTGCCAATACACAAAAGAAAATTTATTGCCAATCCATAAAAACAAAAGCCCACAAAGGGAGAACTTAACTACACTGGTTAATATCAGACAGGTCTCATTTGCCTTAGCCTAAGAAGCCTCTTGCTAAAAAAAAAAAATTAAAAAAAAATCCCTAATAAAGTCCCTAATTCACACCTCCACAGGGCTGTTGCTCATACCTGAGGGCTCTGACACCAGATGCAGGCACAAACAGCAGGGCCAGTGCCAGACCTGTGAACACCAAGACTTTGGGGAGAGGAGGGCGGCCAACCTGGCGTGACAAGAAGCAGGCACAGAACATCCTACACAAGATGGAAAAGAAATGAAATGACAGGCTCTAAGGAGGTCCCTCTTCCTTCAGACTAATTGGAACTGGATTTGGTGCTAAGCCCTGCCACTTACATCCTGGACTTGTGACCCTGAGCAAGCTATGGGACCTGTCAGACTCTTCATTCAGCAAGCAGGGCTGTTATAAGGATCAAGTAAAACAATATGAGGGGAAATGCCTGGCAAAGTAGACTGTGCCTTAAGCTACGAAGGATTGATTACCTCTGCACTACCGACAGGAGTGAATGACTGGTTAACGGGAGTGCCAGGAGATGTACCCATGGCCCTCACATAGTCCTCCCCACGGGTCAGGAGCAACACTGTCCCCATGGTACAATCAGCTCTCCTCCACTACTACATAGCTCAGAATCTGAAGGGCCAGAGAAGCAAAGTACGTGGTCTGAGGCCACTTGCGCAGTTGGCTGCAGAAACTGCAGTGCAAATCCAGCCTCCTCCTGCTCTTTGTCACTGGCACACCGCTACTTTCCAGGTTGAGAATCTAAAACACAATAGAGGGCTCCCTGGGGATCTAGAACAAAAGGGAGGGAGAAGAGGATTAGGGCAGGAAATGAGACTCACCAAGGATACTCTTGTCCTGAAGGCACAGGGCCCAGCAGCAAAAAGAAGGAGAGAGTATTAATGGAAGGCACTCCCTTTAGGAAGCATTCTCCCTGGGCTCTCTGCCTGGAACCATCCAGCTCTTAGGCCCATTGCGAATGGCTCTTTTCTTCCCAGATCCACCCTGTCCAGGCCCTCAGCACACCGGGACCTTGTGGAGGACACACTGGCTGCTACAAGAGCTGAGGGGCTGGAACGCTGGCAGGCAGAGGAGTGGAGAGTTTATGCCTGTGCAGGCAGGTGTCCCCAGCCAGCAGTGGCACCTTACCATGTGAGAGATCAGCAGTAGACAGCGGGTAATCCAGTGCTGCAGGCGGGGGCAGCCAACCCCAGCAGAGGCAGAGAAGCTGACGAGTAGCAGCAGGACAGGCAGTAGCAGGGCTGCTGGCCTGGGGCTCCCCATGGGCTTCTGTGGGGTCAGGGAACCCAGAACATGGCTTTGTGGCCCGAAGGTGGGCAGCAGGGCCTTGCTATGCAGCAGCAGGAGTACGGTACCAGCAGGAGCCCTCGCCTTATCCTGCCCTGGCCCCGCCCTGCCCCAAAGCTCCTCCTTGATCCTAACCGGCTGGCTAGGCCACATTCCTTCTCCAAGCAAAGAGACTGAGAGTTACTTATTTCCTAGAAAACTTTTTTGTCCCTGTCTGAAACATACGGGGCTCTTGCAATGCCAGAGAAATAACAGGAAACGGGCCAGTACCAGGTTGGGGGGGGGGTGCAGCCATTTATTAACCCCTCCTACTCCTAAACACCCTGCACATCTGACCCACCCATTAACAAGCTCTTGAACTTGGGTTCCCATAGATAAAAGCTTCATTCTCCCACCTGGAGAATTAATGAAGCTATCAAGCACAACTCTACACCGGGTGCTGAAAATACAGAGCTGACCAATGAACCACTTTAAAGTTGAGCAAAAAAGAAAAATAAGAACCACTATAGGATGCACAGCCACCTCACATGCCCTGTGTACCCTGGTGCCCCACCTGGCTGACTCTCAGCACTATATAGTGTAGCTTTCTCTCTACCAGTTAGCTCATTCCAGCTCTTTGGGCATAGGGTTCCATGCCAAAGGGGTCTCCAACTTCAAGGACCTGATCATCAGTAAGCCTGCTCAGGAAGTCCCAGAGCTCACAGATGAGCCCTGGAGCAGAGGGAGCGGGCCCCACACACTGACCTGGTTTCCTGTGGTTTCCGGTGCAGGAAAAGGCTGACAGGGCTCCAGTCTTTGTGGGGACCCTCCCCATCATCCCACAGCTTCCTCCCCTTTCATGGAGTACTTGAGCTGCTTCAGCCCTCATGTTGGTGACACCCACAGTGGAAGGAAAGTTTGGGGGCATACTCAGTAGTCAAAGCATTTCAATGTTGTTTATGCCCTCAGCAACTGAATACTAACAACACTTCGGTAGCCTGACTTCTTTTTTTTAGCCATACTGCGAATTGAACCCAGGGACACTCTACCACTAAGCTACATCCCCCATCCTTTCTATTTTGAGACAGGACAGGATTTCAACTAAATTGCCAAGGTTGGACTTGAACTTAACAACCCTCCTGCCTCAGCCTCCCAAATAGCTGGGATTGCACCACTGTCAAGCTGTAACCATGACCTTATTTTGGCCACTTCTATTCCTAAATCCCAGGTGCACTTTGGAAGGCCCCATCCTACATTTTCCTAAATACACCCTCTAGCTTTTGGGCTCATTAAAAGATAAAAATTCTTTCTTATTATATTTCTCCAATGCCTAACAGTGAACGTTTTAAAATAGGTATTCTGGGGGTTGGGGATTTAGCTCAGTGGCCGAGCGCTTGCCTAGCATGCGCAAGGTCCCCAGTTCCATCCTCAGCCCTGAAAAAAATAAAATAAAATAGGTACTCTGTAGTTGAATGTCAATTAGATACATTTCATCTAAACAGTTTATCTGTTTCACATTTCATAAAGCATTTCCAAATCTGATCCAAGAACCTTGTGAGACAGATGTGAGAATCATTGTTTTCATTTCGTAAAGACAGAAATAAGGAAGCAGACGGGAAACTGATTTGGTCAAGGTCAAAGTCTGTGTAGCCCAGAGAGCACCACTCCAGCCAGGCCCTGGCAACTCAAGCTCTTTCTAGCATCCTGCGCTCTCCCTTCCCATTGGCTCATCCTTCTCTGGTCTTTGAAATGAGGATTGCCTGACACAGTGCTGTTTTTTGAGCTTGGAGCCCATCTCTGCAACAAATCGGTAAGATCTGAAGAGAGAAAAAGATGGCCTAGCCACACTGTGAATGGGTATGGCTACCTCACAGTAGTTTCGCTCTATGTAAACGAGCATTCTAAAGTGGGGGCGTGAACCTGGCTCTACTCTAGAACACTTGTCCTTCCAGACCTCTGAATCCTCTCATTTCACTCTCAAAGTAAAAATATTTGGTTAACTGCTCATTCACCCTGGTTAAGGTTTGGTTGGAGAAGCAGAAAAGAAAGAAATGGAGATGTGTACACAATGGAGACAGGAGGGAATCCAAGGGAACAGGGAGAGAGAGGGGAATAGGAAGGAGAGGGAAAGGAAGAAAAGGAGCATGTAAAAAAGGAATGACGAAGAAGATGGAAGAATGAAGACAACAGTGGATCTGCATTTTATTGCTTTCCTGGTTTACTTATTTGGTGTGGAGTCTGTTCCAAAAAGGGTTTAAAGGTAAAGACACAGGAGTGAATTCCAGCACAGCCTGGGAAAGAGCAGGGGAAGAGATGAATACTTGGTGAACTCCTACGATCAGGCTCTGGGTCAAAGGCCTTGCTCACTTTATCTGATTTTATTAACACTACAATCCTTGAGGTCAGTCTTATGACCTAATTATACAGACTGGAAACATTCAGGGAGATTAGGTGACTTGCTGAGCAATGAAGAGCTGGAACCCATCACCCTGTCTTTCTGAGTTTTTGTTTGTTTTTCTTTTTCTGCCAGAACACACTGCTTGGGGAGATTAGAGCGTTTCTGGAACTGTAGTCCACAGAAAGTAGTAGATATAGCAGTGTAAACAATGAAGAGAAAACTTGGAATGACTGGATGGAATAAGGGAAAGCAGGTGTTATGACAGTGAGTGACCAGCTGTCCCACTTTCGAGAGGGAGGGACTGGCAAGTGTCCACAAGGGAGCACAAGCAGCTGGGTGACTGGGATAGGGGGTAACCAACTGCAGTGAAGGCAACAGGGGTGTGGTTTAGAACCTCAGGCTTTGTGCTCCCAGAGGGTGACTGAGGCTTGTCCCACCTGTGGCTTGTGTATGAAGGAGCTGACAAAGACTTCATGTTTGAACCTTTAATAGGGGACAAAGCCAGGAGCTTAGATTTTCACAGGCCTTCACACATGCTCAGCTAGCTTACCTGTGGGGACCTCTGGCAGCTGGGTTTTTTTCCCACTTAGTTTTTTTGTTTGTTTGTTTGTTTTGTTGTTTTGTGCTAGCCCTGCCCACACAGGGACTCTGGACAGACCATGGCACAGCAGGACTTTTCTGGCCAATTCCTAAGGTATGTTGGGGCAACACACCTAATTGCCCCAGACACCAATTAGGCGAATGTAAACCAACAAAGAGCATCCAGAGATCCCTTCCAGAAGGAATCAACCTCCAGAATTCTTTGTTTTTGTTTTTTTCTTAGGGCTGGGGAACTCGGGCGCGTTGGGGCTTTGCATGGCTTTGCGTTGCGTTGCGCATGTGAGGCAAGAGCTCTGCCACTGAGCTAAATCCCCAACCCCCAAGCCCCAACCTCCAGAATTCTGAAGCAAGAAATTATTTAAGGGCTGCAGCCGTGGCTTGGTGGTTGTGGCGCTTGCCTGGCATGCCCAGGCAAGTGGGTTCAAACCCCAGCACTGGTGCTGGAGCGGTGGCCTGGTGGTTACGGCACTTGCCTTGCATGCCCAGGTCTGTGAGTTTGAACCCCAGGACCATCTACATAACAAAGTATCAGAGCAACAAAAGCCACATGAAAAACTAAATAAAATTGGTTCTCTCTCTTAAAAACAAACAAACAAACAAAACCCCCAGCACCACATACACAACTAAGTATCAGAGCAACAAAATGCACATGAAAAACTAAATTTAAAAAATTTTCTCTGTCTCCCTCTGTCCTTATTTATTTTTTTTATAAAGACAGAAGGACGGTGAGAGTGAGAGAAAGAAGGAAACAATTTTTAGTTTTTCATGTTGCTCCGAGACCTCATTGTGTATGTGATGCTGGGGTTCAAACTCACGTACTCACACATACCAGGAAAGTGCCGTAACCACCCTTTCTCTTAAAAAAAAAAAAAAAAAACAATCAAGACAGTGGCAGGAACCTAATTTAAAAGCGGGAAGCCAAGGCCACTTGTCAAGGAAAGGCATTTTGATATTTATTAAGCCTCTACTATGCACGAGACAGTTAATATTAGGCCGGCTGGGGTCGTGGCTTCAGCTAGCCCACACTTCACAGCATCATGGCCCCTGGCTGGGGGCGTAGCCTCAGCCAAGACACTGAGGCCATGCCTGCTGGCTAAGGGGCAGGGCAAAGGGTAACTTGCCCGCAAAAAAAAAACAAACCAGCCAATTGGGATGCTGGCGGACAAGCCCCAATGGATTGATTGACCCACCAGCCAGTCTCTGAAGGACCAACCCCATCATGAACTTCCAGTTAGCCAGCAAAACCAGCTGCCTGGCGAAGGTCCAAGGCCATTTTCCCTGCCCGCCATTCTGGCCGGCTGCCACTTCCCATACCTGCCCTCATTATGGCGGGGCAGGTGAAATTGGCCCAAGAGCCACAAATCCCAATAAACATCTCTGGCTGAATTTACACCAGTATCATTATCCTTTTTTCTAATTTTACAGTTAATACATGTTATTTAAGTCTCAAAAGAACCCTGGGAGGGAACTTGGGTCCCCAGGTGTAGATCAGAACAAATGCCCTAGTATCTTGCTTAAGGCAAAAGGAAGCAAGCTGCCTGGTCCCCCAGGTTAGTGGTCTGCAGCTGTTCTTTCCACTGCACACACCGCCCTTCTCAAAGACCACATAGTGTCAGACAGCCCTCCTACTCCTTCACTCTCTAGTGTGCAGATCAGGGACCAACTGCTACTCTGGTGTTTCTAGCGTTTCGCAGTCTGCAGAGCACTTTCACAACACTTCACCTTACTGGATTTCCAATCTGTGCAACAGGCAGGGTTGATTTTAGGCTTGTGATTAGGAGGTGCATTGTTACTTGAATCCCAATCTTCTAATCCAAACGACACTCTTTCCAATTGTTCCCTTGTTTCAGGGAGCACTACAAACACAAGGCAGGAAAAACTGATAGGAAATGCCCAGAAAAACAATCCCAACAACCCAACAAGCAGAAAACCAACAGGAACCATTTTTTTTGTTTTGTTTTTGCTTTTGTTTTGCATTGGGTTTTTAAGGTTTTTCATATTGGGGTTTTAAGATATTCTAGGACTATGTTACTAAAGACCATTCTAATAAAGGATTTTGGGGGGGCTACTAGGGATTAGTGGTAAAGAGGTGCTTTACTACTGAGCTACATCCTCAGCCCTTTTCAGTTTTTGAGACAGGGTCTTGCTAAGTTGCTCAGAGCTTTGGTAAGTTGCCAAGTCTGGCCTTGAACCTGCAGTTCTGCAGCAGCCTCACAAGTAGCTGGGGTTATAAGTATGCACCACTGTGCCAGGCTTCAGCTTAGTTCTGATCTCTGTGAAATATATGGACTTTAGTCCACTTCAATGAATTTGAATTCAGAGTGCACATTATGTGCTAGGTACTAAGCAAGAGTATGGAAAGACATGCAAACTAATTCTGTCAATAAGAGAAGTAAAATAAAAATTCAGATAAATTATTCTTGTTCCTTGAATTGAAGGAATTGGGATTCAAGAATTACCATATGAGCTGTGTCTTTAAAACACAGCTTTAAAGTTAAAGTAATAAAGGAACCTTTAAAGTTAAGTAATAAAGAAATGTAAAAGAAATGGTTCAATCCCCAGCACAGGAAAAAAAAAAGTTAATAAAAAGGGGAAACTTTTGGGGCTGGAGTGGTGGCTCAGCGGTTACAGTGCCTGCCTGGCATACATGAGGAAAAGGGTTCAAACTCCAGCACCACATACACCATACAGTGTTGGAGCAATGAAATCCACATGAAGAATTAAATAAAACTTGAAAAAAAAAAAAAAAAGGAAAATTCCTAAGCAAAGAAAACTGGAAAACCGGGGCTGGAGCGGTGGCTTGGTGGTTACAGTGCTTGCCCAGCATGCGCGGGTACACGGGTTCAAACCCCAGCACCACGTACACAACTGTCAGAGCAATGGAAACCATGTGAAAAACTAAATAAAAATTGATTAAAAAAAATAAAAATAAAAAAAAAAAAAGAAAACTGGAAAACCACGGAACCTATATTGAGACCCATGAGGTTCATTTGACTAGGCATATGAGAGAACTGGGATATCAGGTAGGACTAGCGGACTGGGACCACTCTGGAAATCTCAGATTGACATTTAGGTTGGTTAAAACATAACAGCAAGGCGGGTGGAGCTGTGGCTTGGTGCTTGCCGGGCATGCCCAGGTACACACACGGGTTCAAACCCCAGCACCCACATACACAACTAGGTGTTGGAGCAATGAAGGCCATGTGAAAAACCCAATAAAAATTGATTCTGTCTCTCACTCACTGTCCTTCTTTCTTTAAAAAAAAAAAACCAGCAGCAGCAAAAGCACAGGGCAGAGTAGCACATGCCTGTAATCCCAGTGACTTGGGAGGCTAGGCTGGAAGACTGCAAGTTTGAGGAAGCCTCAGCAATTTAGCAAGGCCCTGTCTCAAAATAAAATAAAAAAATTAAAAAAGGCTGGGTATGTAGCTCAGTCATAGAGAGCTTGCCTTACATGTGTGAGGTTCTGGGTTCAGGTCCCTTTCCCCAAAACAGGGACTTAATGTTCAAAAGACTGCAGAGCTGTGCTCTTGGTATACTCCAACACAGGGATGAAAAGGCAAGTTTAGAACATATGACTTAGAGATAATTAGGACATCTAAAGGAAGAGGTTCTGCACTTAGAACTACTGCAAGTACCTAATACAGTACGGATATCATGCTTCTAGAACAGAAAAATGACAACGTTGGAGAAGAGGGCAGAGCTCTGCAGTTGTAGGCCTGGACATCATTCAGACATAATGAACAAATGCAAAGGGACGTTCACCTTCCACGAAATAAATACTTAAATATTTAAATAAATATTTACTGTGTCTCAGACGTCCAGGTGTGAAAGGACCTTTATTTATGTCAATCACAGATTTCTTTTGTTTCAGTTCTTAAATTATCTGTTCCATACCATATGCTGATTGGTCACTTCACACATACAGCACATTTTTTGTTTTTAAAGAGAGGGACAGTGAGAAAGAGAATGAATTTTATTTAGTTTTCCACGAAGCTTTCGTTGCTCCGAGACTTTTGTCTCATGTACATTGTGCTGGGGTTTGAACTCGCATACTTACGCATGCCACGCTAGCGCCGCAACCGCCGAATCACTGCTCCAGCCCCATACAGCACATTTCTACTAGATTGTAAGCTCCATGCTATGGCTTGGATAGTGTCCCCCAGGGGTCCCCGTATTATGTTTGGTCCAGCCTGTGGCTCTACTGGGAAGTGAAGGAACCTTCAGGAGGTGGGGCCAAGTAGAAGAAATTTAGGTCACTGAAGTTAAGCCTCTTTCTTCAATTCCAGCTGCTATGTGATTCCTCCTCCCCTACATACTGCCACCATGATTTACTACCTCCCCACAGGACCAAAGCAATGAGACAACTGACCAGGGACTGGAAATTCCAAATCTATGAGTCAAAATAAACTTTTTTTTTTTCAGGGCTGAGGATCGAACTCGGGGCCTTGTGCATGCTAGGCAAGCACTCTGCCACTGAGCTAAATCCCCCAACCCCTAAAATAAATTTACCTCAGGTGTTTCTTACAGTATTGGAAAGCTGACACACTTTCCATATACAGGAATACTTCCAAATTCTTTTGGGCACATAAGTGATAAACATGAATATCCAATTAAAGAGCTCACAACCAAGGCCAGATAGTTCTGGGTGGAACTAGCTAGCCTGGGCAAATAGTTTTGGATAGAAACTAAATGTCCAGCCCATGACAGTTCTTACCAATTAGCAGCAGGGCTACAACTGTGACTCACATTCCCCATGCCCAGTCCATTTGTCTACAGCCACTGTCACGTTGATCAGGGAGCTGCTACTCACCTCCCTAGTGCATAAGGCTACCCTAGCAACATACCTTTCATTCTTTATTTTTTTCCAGGGCTGAGGACTGAACTCAGGGCCTTGCGCATGCTAGGCAAATGCTCTGCCATTGAGCTAAATCCCCAACCTCTCATATTTTTTTTAAGAGTGAGAGAGAGACTAAGGGAGAATCAACTTCAGTTTTACATCTGGCCTTTGTTTCTCCAACACTCAGTTGTGCAAGGGATGCTGGGGTTTGAACCTGGTCCTTGCGAATGTCAGGCAAGTGCTCCACAGGCTGAGCCACAGCTCCAGCCCACCTTTCACATTCTTATCAAATCCCAAACACAAGGCACAAGGTGGACAGGGCAGTCTTAACTTTATTGAGGTTCTTTGTAATTAACTAAAATGCTTTGCAGTAGAGAGCACAGACTGCAGGTGGAGCAGCTTCCCAAATGTTTCCTGCCCTATTATCTATAGATTGAAGTAGAATATTCCCTAACTCCTTTGGTCCTGATGAATGGAAATGGGGACAATGACCAAGAGGAGACAAGGGTAAGGCTCAGTCTTAAATAAAAAGCCCTAAGGGGCTCAACTTCAACCAGCTAAAATTGTTTCACAGCTGCTGGTCACCCAGTTTCAGCCAGTCAGGAATAAATTAAATATAATTTTGCCACCTCAGCAGATGGCAATGGAGAACTCTAAGTCAGAACTTGGGCCTGGTCTCCACTAGGTGCCAACATAACAGTTGCCCAAATCACCAGAAGAGATTTCAGAACAGTTCCACTACGCCTCACTGTGCTCAATGGGAGGCTCGGGACCACCCCTCAGAGCAGTCCATCAGGCAGACTTCACTTCCGCTTCTTCTCCTGCGTGCTGGTGAACCAAGAGTCTAGGAGTTTCTTGCTGTAGTACAGCTGCCAGGCATGAACTTGAACCGCCAGTACCAACACCAGGTACATGACAGAGACTGCAGAAAAACCAAACAGGAAGCGGTAGGCCTTGCCATGGCGGTAGAGTTGCTGAGCAGCAGGAAACATCTCCATGCTGCCATAAATGAGAGGAGCGATGGAAAACAGCCCCATGCTGATCATGGAGAGCACCAGGTAGCTAATGTTGTTGCGGGGGAAGGAGAGCAGGCCCAAGAGAGAGGGCACAATGCTCAGCAAATATGGATATTCCCACTGATAAGGCATGGCCACCTGATCATGTGACAAGAGCCTTAGGTGTCCCACACTCATCTTGGCAACCAGCAGCAGCCATATGACCAGATGCACGTAGATCAGCTTCTTGATTTCATACTTGAGGGTCACACTGTGGGGCAGAGCAGAGGGAGAAGCACCTTTCATTCAAATTTTTCTGACCATCAGCTACATTCCAGGCAACTGTACTGGGCATGGGGATACAAATTTGAATGACAGTCTCTGATGGAGGCTGAGCACAAGAAACAGGGAAAAACAATTCAAAAATGAAATGAAAAAACAAGAGCTTTAGTAAATGTATGTTCCAAGATATATGAGATATTTGATTTTTAAGTTCCAGGGAGGTTGGAGATGAGCATTGTATGCAGAGGCAAGAGCAAGCAGGCACAAAGCATGAGAATTCCAGGAAATGAAAAGGTCGAATGGAACACACTGTAGAAGGGCGGGGAATAGCGGGACCTGAAGTTGCAAAGTCCGAAAGGTTCAAAGGCACACGCTGTGTTTAGATGACTTTGCACCACAAAGAACAGTTTTTTGGTTTTTTTTTTTATAAAGGTAGAGGGACAGTGAGAGGAAAAGAGAGAGAGAGAATGAATCAATTTTATTTAGTTTGTCATTTGGCCTTTGTTGCTCAGACACTTTGTTGTGTACATGGTACTGGGGTTTGAACCCACGTCCCTGCACATGCCAGGCAAGTGCTGAACCCCCTGAGCCACTGCTCCTGCCCCACAGTACAGGGGCTTGAGGGAGAAGGACTGGCAACAAGGAGGACAGCTAAGGCTGCCCATACTTCAGTTATAGATTTTTCATCTACTAAAAGAACATATTTCTTTTGTTCTTCAAATTCTCTCAGGTGTCCCAAATGTATATTTCTGCTCTGGATAGGCACAAAAGCACTCTGGGTTGTGAGGAGGCCTTAGACAGGGGCTTAGAGTTGAGAATGAAGTAAGGGTCCTAAGAGCTTGTCGTTCTTCAAAATTCTGGAGAGAAAGATGTGAAGAACATTCTGGTAGGATTCAATGGATTTAAGAAAAATCTCTTAGTTTTTATTTGAAAACATTCATTAAAGAAAAATATGAAAATGCTTGTGTGGGGGCCATCACCTCTGGACTTCAAGCTCCATGAAGACAAGGATGAGTTTTGCTTTTTTTTTTTAATTCTTTTTTTTTTTTTTTTGCGTTGGGGTCTCCCTCAGTGTTGCTCCCGCTGGCCTCCAATCCCTGGGCTCCAGCAACTGTCCTGCTTCAGCTGCTTGAGTAACTGGGACTACAGACAGACATGCCTCATTGTGCCTGGTTTAAAATAAACTTTTTAAAATTGAAGGTAGAACATGCAAAGACCAAGTCTGCTTTTGCTCATTATTGTATCCATACTGCCTAACACAATGGAGGATAAGTAGAGGCTCTGTAAAAACTATATGGGACAAATAAATACATGCAGAAAATACCCTGTATGTGTGTTTTTGATGTTTTTGGTACCAGTGACTGAATCCAGGTGAATTTAACTACTGAGCCACATCCACAAACCTTTTTAAAATTTTATTTTGAGATAGGGTCTTGTCAAGTTGCTTAGGGCCTAAGTTGCTGAGGCTGGCCTCTAACTTGCAGTCCTCCTGTCTGAGCCTCAGATTCCCTGGGATTACAGGCATGCACCAGTCTATGTGTGTGTTTAACGAATTTTAGGCAGGGGCACTTTTCCACATCCCCCCAAACAGCCTTGAATATAACAGCTACCATTGTATTATTATGGGATAGGCCTTATGCTGTGTCTTTTACACGAACTACTTGCTAATGCTTTCTTTATCAAGCACTAAAATGTCGGTTATTTTTCCCTCTGCAGATGAAGGAACGGGAGGCTCAAGTGGAAACGAGGTTTCCAAGCTAGGCGTAGTGCCGCAGGCCAGTAATCCTTGCGACTCCAGAGGCTAAGGTAATAAAATCGCCAGTTCAATGCCAGCCTGAGCCACTTCGCGAGGCCTTGCTCAAAAAAAAAAAAAAAAAAAAGGGGGGGGGGGGGGGGGGGGGTGGGGTGGGATGGGATGTGGCTCAGTGGTTAAGCGCCCCTGGGTTCCCTCCCTGGTACCTGAAAAAAAGAGAAAACAGGGCTTCCAGGGTCACGTGGTGACTCCGGAGCCCCGGCCGGGCCGGATCCCCGCCAGCCACAGTCAAAGGGCGGAGCTCGCGGGGGCCAAGGGGTTCCCGGGACTCGACCGAGGCCATCACCGGACGACGGGCCGGGCAGGTGCGCGGGGCAGTAAAGCCCTGAGGGCCAGACTGGCGTCGCCTCCCAGACCCTCGCGGGCTGCAGCCAGGACGAAGGCCTCCGCGCGCCTCGCCTCCCTTCCTACCTCATCTGGTAGTGCATGGCGACGCGCTCCCGGTGCTGAAAGTCGCTGCCGTCCGTGCCGGCCGCTCGCGGGCCTGCCCGAGACGCCATCGTGCCCGACCAGAACCCCGGAGCCCTTCACGCCCACCGCCCACCGCCACGACAGTCAAGAACCCCAAGCACCCCGTCCGCCCCGCCTCAGCTCGGCTCCCCAACGGCCGCGCGGGCCCGCGACGAGGACTTCCGGCCTCTCTGCCCGGGGAGGACCGACTCTGTGGTTCCTCTCCGCACGCATGCGCCCTCGCTCTCTCGAGGCCCCGCCCCACCCCTGCAGGCGTGGAGCGCGCAGGCGCTCAGACTCCCGCAGCTTCGGCCGCTGTTGCCGGTGTGCTCGGAGGCGTCTCCCGCGAGTACGCTTTCCTAAACTCCACGCTCAGCGTGAGACGCGAGTGTTCTCATTTCACAAACCGGGAAATGGGTGCCTGAAAGCTTTCACATTTTCACCGCTGCCCCACGCCACCGCTTACCATTTTGACATTCCCCAAAGTTTTTCTAAAATCATTTATCGGCTGGGGCCGTGGCGCACCCCTGTAATCCCAGTGCCTCCAGAGGCTGAGGCTCAAGGATCGCAAGTTCGAGGCCAACCTTGGCAACTGAGCGAGACCCTATAGTAAAAAGGGCTGGGGATGTGGTAGAACCCCCCCCTCCGGGTTTAATCCCCAGTACTAAATAACCACTTATTATTACATTACTGAATTTATTATTAAATTAAATTAATATTAAATAATAACCACTTAATTGTTGCAAAAGATAAAAGGGTGTGGATAGGAACGGGAAAGTTACTGTTTAAATGAGTGCAGTCTCTGTTTGAGATGGTGAAAAAAATTCTGAAAACAGGTGGTGGTGATACTTGCACACTATGGATAAACAGTGCCCCTGAACTGAACACTTCGTGACTAAGGATGTACATTTTATGTTATGTATATTTTCCCACAATGAATTAAATAATAGTGTGATGTGATTGTGCTGGTCTGTAATCCCACACACTGGGAAGGCTGAGGCAGGAGGATGGCAAGTTCAAGGCTAGCCTGAGCAACTCAGCACGCTCCAGTCTCCAAATAAAATATAAAAAAGACAGGAATGTAGTTCAGTGGTAGAGCGCCCCTGGCTTCAATTCTCAGTACTGTAATCCTCCTCCTCCTCCTCCTCCTCCGACTACTACTACTACTACTACTAATAATAATAAATAATAACAACTCACTGAGCTGGGTGTGTAGCTCAGTGATAGAACAGGTAGGTGCATTTGTGAGGTCCTAGGATCAATTCTCAGCACCAATAAAGACATAAAGAACTAAAACAAAAAAAATTTAAAGTTATGTTGTCTGAAAAAAGAAAAGAAAAATAGAAGCCAGGTGCAGTGGAGCAGACCTGGAGACCTCCTTACTTGGGAGTCTGAGACAGGAGGATTGTTTTAGCCTAGAAGTTCAAGGCCAGCCAGAGCAATAGGGTAAGAATCTGTCTCAAAAAAGGAGGAAAGGGGGCTGGGGCGGTGGCTCAGTGGTTACAGCGCTTGCCTGGCATGCTCGAGGATGCTGGTTCAGACCCCAGCACCACGCACACAACCAAGTGTCAGAGCAATGAAAGTCACATGAAAAACTAAAATTGATTCTCTCTCTCTCCATCCCTCCCTCCCTCTTTAGAAAAAAAATAAAACGGGGGTGGGTGGGTGGAATAAAGCATGTACTGACACTGCGAAGCAGGATAATTCTGAGCTAGATCTGCAGACACAGAAATGAAACGAGAGCGGATCTGCAGCTGGTCGGGGCGAGAAGAACTTTTATCCTTGAAACTGTGAAGTAAGGTGGTCAGTGACTGGAGGGGAGAGCATAGGAGGCTAAGGGGCAAGGAGGAGTTCCCTCTCCCACCTTAAGGGTAAGGAAAGTCTCTCCAGGGGAAAGCACTAAGCTGAGACCTGAGAAGGAAACTGCATGTGTGAAGACTCTTCCAGAGCCAGCTGTTAGAATTGGAAAACTCCAGAATGATGGAACATTTGAAGACTACAGTACTGAAGAGTTTAACCAAGGGATTGATACAATTTTGCATTTTTTCACATTTTTTTTTAAGAAAGAAAGAGGGGACAGAGAGAAAGAGAGAAGCAATCTTTATTTAGTTTTTCATGTGACTTTCATTCCTCCTTGTGTTTGTGGTGCTGGGGTTTGAACTCGCATCCTCGCGCTAGCCAGTCAAGCGCTATAACCGCTAAGCCACCGCTCCAGCCTCATTTTCACATATTTTTTAAAAAAGAGAGTGAGAGGGAAAGAGTCAGTTTTTATTTTTTCATCTGGTTTTTGTTTTCTTCCACTAAGTTGTATATGTGCTGCTAGAGATGAAACCCAGGTCCTTGCGCATGCCAGGCAAGTGCTCTACCGCTGAGCCACCTCTCCAGCCTCAGTTTTGGGTTTTTTAAAAAGATAGATCTAGTGGCTGGAGCAGTGACCTGAGTTCAAACCCCAGCACCATGTACGTAACAAAGTGTCAGAGCAACAAAAGTGAAAAACGAAATAAAATTTATTCCTTCCTTCTCTCTCACTATCTCTTCTCTCTTTATTTAAATTAAAAAAAATAGATCTGGGCTAGAGAGGTGGCTTAAACCTCAGCACCACCTATACAACTAAGTGTCAGAGCAACAAAGGCCATATGAAAAGTAAACAAAATTCTTTCTCTTTCTCTCTATTTTCTCCCTCTCTCTTAAAAAATAAAAATAAAAAAAATAAAGAGCTGGAGCGGTGGCTCAATGGCTACAGCGCTTGCCTCACATGCACAAGGACTCGAGTCCAAACCCCAGCACCACATACACAATGAAGTTTCAGAGCAACGAAAGCCACACGAAAAACGAAATAAAATTGATTCTCACTGTCCCTCTCTCTTAAAAAAAATACACATATATATACTAGTACTGCAGTTTCCTAGTGCTATTCCATCATAAAACTGGAGCAAAATTTATTTAACATACTCCCTCCAGTAGAACATTTGGGTTTGCTTCTGATATTTTACTATTACAATTTGTAGTATATGATAATCTTGTACATACATAATTTTACCCTTAGGCAGGTTGGTCTGTAGTCTGGAATCCCACAGCTGGTATTGCTGGCTCAGAGGATATACTGTGGTTGTAGCTAGGTCTTGCCAAAATTCCTTCCATGGTGGTGATGTCAATTATATTCTCCCCGGCAATGTTGTACGAGAGTGTCGGATCCCATCTCGTCACCGCGTTAGCAGTACGTCGCATCTGGTCTGTCCTGTTTTTATTGGTATTCAGTGTAGTGTTTTTATGGAGCTTTTATTTGGGGGGGTAAGTGTATTGGGGGATTGAACCCAGAGGTGCTTTACCACTCAGCCACATCCCAGCCCTTTTTATTTTTTTATTTTAACACAGGGTCTCAGGGCTGGAACAATGGTTCAGCAGTGATGGTGCTTGCCTGGCATGCACGAGGACGTGGGTTCGAACCCCAACACTGCATACACAGTGAAGGGTTGGAGTAACGAAAGCCACATGGAAAACTAAATAAAATTGATTCTCTCTTTCTCTCTCACTGTCCCTCTTTCTCTTAAAAAAAAAAAAAAAAAAGACAGGGTCTCACTAAGTTACTGAGGCTGACCTCAAACTTGCAATCCTCCTGCCTCATCAGCCTCCTCAGTCACTGAGATTACAGGTCTGCATCACCACCTCTGGATCACTGTGATTTTTTTTTTTTTAAAGAGAGAAGGACAATAAGAGAGAGAGACAGAGTGAATCATTTTTTATTGAGCTTTTCACATGGCTTTTGTTGCTTGACACTTAGTTGTGCATGTGGGTGCTGGAGGTTGAACCCGTGTACTTGCGCATGCCAGACAAGCGCCGTAACCACCAAGCCACTGCTCCAGCCCTGTAATTTATTTTTTAAGAGAGAGTTTGTGTTAAATCTTTTCATCTACTTTTTTTGTTTTTCCTCTATTTATTTGTGTATGTGGTGCTGAGCCACCTCTCCAGCCCCTCTGCTCAGTGTAGCTTTTTTTGTTTGTTTGTTTAAAGAGAGAGAGAAAGAAAAAAAGAATCAATTTATATTTTTTCATCTGTTTTTGTTTTTCTTCCACTTAGTTGCATATATGTGCTGGGAATTAAACCCTGGTCCTTGCTCATGCCAGGGAAATGCTCTACTGCTGAGCCACCTCTCCAGCCCTATCAGTATAGTTTCAAGTTGCACTTCTTGCTGGAGAGGTGGCTCAGTGGTAGAGTGCTTTCCTCATGTGCATGAATCCCTGGGTTCAATCTCCAGCAGCGCACGACACACACACACACACACACACACACACACACACACACACACAAAGCTGCATTTTCATGTCTCTTTTTTTTTTAAAGAGAGACAGACATTAGAGAGAGAGAGAGAATCAATTTTTATTGAGTTTTTCACGTGGCTTTTGTTACTCTGACACTTAGTTGTGTAACTGGGTGCTGGGGTTTGAACTTGTGTACTTGTGCATGCTGGGCAAGCGCCGTAACCACCGAGCCACTGCTCCAGCCCCCTGCTTTTTCTTTTTAAAGAGAAAGTTCAGGGCTGGAGCAGTAGCTCAATTGGTTATGGTGGTTACCTGGCGTGTGCAAGGACCCCAGCACCACATACACAAAGAAGGGTCAGAGCAACAAAAGCCACGTGAAAATCTAAATAAAACTGGTTCTCTCTCTCTCTTTTTAAAGAGAGGGACAGTGAGAGAGAGAGAGAGAAGTTCTTCAGGGCCAGAGGGCTTCTGAGTCACCCTTTCGCTTGTCATGGTACACCAACTACCCAGGAAATGTTCAATGAATATTTGAGGCGTGATTGTCCAGGGGAGGAGCCCAACCCTTTCTCTAGAACTGCCTCCCTGATGCAGTGTGGTACCAGGGATTGCACCCAGGGTGCTTAACCATTGAGCCACATCTCCAGCCCTTTTAATTTAATTTTATTTTATTTTTATTTTGAGACAAGTCTCACTGAGTTACTTAGGGCCTCACTAAATTGCTGAGGCTAGTCTCTAACTTGCTATCTTCCTCCCTTAGCCTCCCAATCGCTGGGATTGCAGGCATGCACCACCATGCCCAGCTTGAATATCACTTTTAATCTTGGTGAAAACCCTAATGGAGCACGAGCTATTCCCCCCCACAGACACCACCACCACTACCATTTGTCAGATCAAACTGAAGTTTGGACAACTCAGATGCAGCTGGTGTTAGAGGAATGGTTCTCAAAACAGGCTTCCTCAGCATCTGCAGCTTTGACTTCACATAGGACCCTGTTAGAAATGCCAGTTTGGGGCAGGGGGTGTAGCTGGGTGGTATAGTGCCACTAGGGGCCCTAGGTTTGATTCCCAGCACCACAAAACAGCAAAAAGAACAGAAAAAGGAAATGCAAATTCTTGGACCTCCACTTCAGACATTCTTAGCCAGAAACTCTGGGGTGGAGCCCAGGATCAGAACCCTAGCAAGCCCTCTTGTGATTATGATTCACTAGTGTGAAAACCCTGTGCTGAAAGAAAGATTAGAAACTCTTTTTATTTATTTATTTATTTATTTATTAAAGAGAGAAGGACAGTGAGAGAAAGAGAGAATCAATTTTATTTAGTTTTTCAAGTATGTGGTGCTGGGGTCTGAACTCACGTCCCAGCTCATGCCAGGCAACTGCTCCAGCCCCTATAAACTCTTTCTAAAACACTGTATTAAGATATAATTCCTTGCAGGGCACGGTGGTGCACGCCTGTGATTCCAGAGAATCTGGAGGCCCAGGCAGGAGGATTGCAAATACAAAGCCAGCCTCAGCAACTTAGTGAGGCCCTAATCAATTTAGGAGGCCCTATTTCAAAATATAGAAAGGGTGGGGATGTGGCTCAGTGGTCAAGTGCTCCTGGATTCAATCTCCAGAACAACAACCAAAAAAAAAAAAAGATATAATTCCTTAACCATATAATTCACCTGCCCAATCAAGGGCACAACTCAGTGATGTTTTAGTATATTTACAGGGTTGTGCAACCATCACCATAAATAGATAGTGATTAGATGATTACACTGGAAATTTTGTTTCTCCTAAAAGAGACCCTGTACCTCTATTCTCCCCCCACCCTCCGCTCGCAGCCCCTGAGCAACACCCATCTAGTTTCTGATTTTCTAGATTTGTTTATTCTGGGCACGTCTTATGTAGAATCAGACAGTATGTGCAGGATATGATCTTTTGGGACTGGCCTCCCACACTCCGCCTAATGTTTTTGGATTTTGTTTGTTTGTTTAGCAGTACCGGGGCTTGGTGTGTGCTAGGCAGGCACTCTACCACTGAACTGCACCCTGAGCCCTACTCTGCATGTTTTTAAGGTTCATCCACATAGTACCAAATTGTTTTGAGGGTGGGGTACTGGGGATTGAACCCAGGGGTGCTTAACCACTGAGCAACATCCCCTGTGCTTTTTATTTTTTATATGAGACAGGGCCTCGCTAAGTTGCGGAGGCTGGCTTTGAACTTGCGATCCTCCTGCCTCAGCCTCCTGAGCAGTGGGGATCACAAGGGTGTGCACCACAGCTGGCAACAACTCTGTTTTTATAAAATATTTTATAAATATTTTAGAGAGGGAGAAAGAAAGAGAGAGAGAGAGAATTAATTTTTATTTATTTTTTACCTGGCCTTTGTTTTCTTGCCACTTAGTTGTGGATGTGGTGCTGGGGTTGGAACCTGGGTTCTTACGCATGCCAGGCAAGTGGTTTAACCACTGAGCCACCACTCCAGTCCTTTATTTATCTTTTTGATGAATAATACTCTGTCTATGCATATACTTTATTTTTTCACCCATTCATCAGTTGATGAATTTTTGGGTTATGAAGAGTTATGTTGCGGCATTTGTGTAAAAGTTTTGCTGTGGACATATTCATTTCTCCTAGGTGTGTGTGTGTGTGTGTGTGATTGCTGTATCATAGATTTTACCCTGTTTTTTGCAGTACTGGGAATTGAACTAGGAGTGTCCTACCTCTGAACTATATCCACGGCCCTTGTCTACTTTTTAAAATTCTATTTTATTTTTCTTTCTGGCACTGGGAATTGAATTCGGAGGTGCTTTATCACTCAGTCACACCCCCAGCCCTTTTTATTTTTTTATTTTGAGTCAGGGTCTTGTTAAGTTGCTTAGGGTCTTACAAAATTGATGTGTTTGGCCTCAAACTTTGTGATCCTCCTGCCTCGGCCTTCTGAGTAGCTGGGATTACAGGCCTGTGCCACTGCACCCAGCTTGATCTTACACTTTTAACCACTGTGTATTCTGGTTTCTTTTGCTTTCTGCTACTATTTTAAAATTAATTATGAATAACTCCAATATCACTCCATCAATTGTGTAAGCTGGAAAACCTTTACTATTACTAATCCCCACCACAACCTCATAAAACAGAAATCGCTATCCCCATGGGACTCTCAGAAGAAAAGCCACGTGTCTGAGCTCACAGGACCATCGGGTCGCGGTGGGTCCACAACCCACATCTGCCTGTGCCCTTTCTGTGCCCTCTTGCCTGATAGCACAGCCTGGACCACACCCTTTTCCAAGGCTTTCGAAATGCAACTTCTCCCCTCCTTGCAGGACTTTTCTGGAAATCAGGCTGCCGTGGAATCCCTTAGGGAGGCTGCGGCCTCACTCCTGCTGCTCTTTGCCCCAGCTGGGACTGAGGCCAGGGGAGTGGCTTCCTGGGAGTTGGAAATAAAATGGAGGAGGCCTGGGCCAGACTGGGCGCTGTGGCAAGGAGGCTGGGAGGCTGTGAGGGGGAGGTGAGGAGCTGGGGATTTGGCTCCTGGGGAGCAGGTGTGGTGGTGGTGGGGCCTGAGGAGTGAGGGAAGCCAGTGATCTGGGCAGGTAGTGAGTGCTCAGTGGAAGGGGAAAGGGGGGCTTTCTGCCTCTGTGGGGGCTGGCCTGGGGAGGGCCTGGAGATGTTCAAAGGAAGTGGGATGTTACTTGCTACCTCCGTGGGCAGGGGCTTCTGTTCCATGCCTATTCCTTGTGCCCCTAGCTCTGTGCCCACCTCCCTACACTAGGGGCTAAGAACGGGATGGGCAGCTAAGGACCAGGTAACCAGGGATTGGGAACTGGGTTAGCAGACAGACACTGTGACATGAACCTGGGGCTTTGAGACTAAATGCTCAGCTCCGGGTCAGAGGAAGACATTGTAAGATGGAGCTCTGTGCAGACGGCTTGGAGCTTGCAGAAGCTGAACTGTGGAGAATTTAAGAGGGAGAACGGTGGCAGGAGAGCAGGGTGCCCAGCCCTGTGCTGTTCCGTATGGGCGCTGGGACTCACTGGCCCTGTGGCTCTTCAAACGGAAACTAGCTCAAACTCAACAAAACTGGAAACCCAGCTCCTTAGTCAACCGAGCCACATTTCCAGCGCTTAATCGCCATGTGGCTCAGAGCTATGGCATTGGAGAGCACAAACAGAGCGTCCCCACCATCACAGGAGAGTCCTTTGGGCCAGCTGGAAGGCTGAGAAGGGGCTCAATTGCTTAAGAACCCGTGGGACAGGGCAGGCTCCGATCAGGCTGGCTGCCTGTGAAGTCTCTGGACCATAGGTGACCTCCAGGTCCCCAGCAGCAAGCGTGAGGTGGTGTGACTCACCTTCTGCCAGCATAAAGTGGACTCTGCCCCTGGGGACAGCAGCAACCTAGGCAGGGCCTCTTCAGTCGCAGCTGGGGATCCCTGCTCAGTGTGACAGAGCCAGTGTCAGAGAGGCATGGAGTGAGTGGAGCTGGGACCAGGGAGCAGGACTGAGCACAGGGCTGGGGGCGGGAGCCTCTGGCCGGGTCAGAGGCAGCGTGTGGGGAGCTGGACAGGACTCCCGAGATCTGTGTGAGTCAGAATGAGTGAGCAGTGCAGGGGCTTGCTGGCCTGGGAGTGGGATGAAGGGAGAGAGGGTGACCTTTCCTTCCCCGCCTGCTGCTGCCTCCATCCCAGGTCCAAAGCAGTCCAGCTGGCCAGGATGGACTACGCCATGAAGTCCCTCAGCCTTCTCTACCCCAAGTCCCTGTCCAGGTGAGTGCCAGTGGGGAGCGGGAGACAGCTACCTGCAAGCTGTAGGGTATGGGACCAGCCGTAAAGTCCCGTGGGAATCTTGCTGAAAATTGTGGCGATGAGAACTGGTACTGGGGCTCTGCAATTCCAATAAGTCCCTAGGGGATATGAAGGCTGCCACCACCAAGCCAGGACCACACTTAGGGTAGAGAGGGGCAGGCTCTGCACTTGAGCCTTCCTTTTTTTCTTTTTTTAACTGAGAGGGAATCAATTTTACTTAGTTTTTCGGCTTTCATTGCTCCGGCTCTTCATTGGGTACGTGGTGCTGGGGTGCATACCCAGGTCCTCGTGCATGCCAGGCAAGTGCTGTGACCGCTGAGCCACCGCTCCGGCCCCAGTGCTTGCATTCCTGACCTTGTGTGGGTCTCATGATGACTTTGGGAAGCCAGGATCATTGTACCAAATGAATGAATAGACGAGGAAACTGAGGCACAGATCCGTAGCCACCAGGATTTGATCCCACATCCAAGCTCCAGGTTCTCTCCTCTCCTTTGGTTCTACCTTGTGGACCTCAGAGTCCAAAAGCCTCCCACACTGACCTCAGGCTTCCCCCCTCTTCATCCCGTACTGCAAGCGAAACGAGCAAGGCCAATGAGGACGGTGGCTCTGTGGGGAATGAGGTGGGTTTCTATCCCCTGCTCCTCCTTGTGGTCTGAGAACCAACAACATGGGCATCACAGGGAACTTGTTTAGACATGCAGACCCTCGGGTGCCACCCATGCTGATGACTCGGAATCTGCCTTTGAGCAAGATCTGCGGGGGACTTATACGCCCAGCAGAGGCTGAGATACCAGTTTTGGGTGTGCTGAAGGAGGCACAGGATGAGCCCCGTCTGGAGAGGAGGGTCGAGGGCTCAGCCCATCATGCAGCTCATCCTGATCTTCCACTCTGTCCCTAGGTATGTGGCAGTGAGCACCTCAGTGGTGACCCAGCAGTTGCTGTCTGAGCCCAGCCTGGAGGCCCCCAGGGCCCGGCCCTGCCGAGTAAGCACCGCTGATCGGAGCGTGCGGAAGGGCATCACAGCACGTAGCCTCCAGGACCTCCTGCTTAAGGTGAGGGGCCAACTGTGCTCCGCACAGCCCCGGTGCTCTGAGAGCTGGTCCTGCCAGCTGCCTGTCTTCCAGGTCATGGGAGTTGGCAAGGGTGCAGGCCAGATCTTAAGTGGTGAAAGGGTTGCTTAGAGAGCTGTCCCAGTGATGCGAGAAATCTGTCCAATGACACAGGGAGGGCAGTACATGGCCTCCTACGCACTAACAGTACTGGTATTTTCAGGGCATATTTTTTCTTACTGGAAAGACCCTTAGATTAAACTCATAGAAGGACCTGGCAGTCGGGGAAATGAGCAGAATTTTAGGACTCCCATCTGTATCTCTTACTGTCACCATTTAAGGGGAACCACCATTTAAGGGTGGTTCTCCTTAAATCTGTCTCGCACCATGGAACCTTCTTGAAAGGCTTTGTTCAAACTATTGACCTGCTAAACTTCCAGAGAAGGAGGCTGAAGGCACACAGTGGCCATGGGTGCGCAGAGGGTAAGAATGACACTACCCACTATTCCATCCTTCCCTGTTTTGTTGTGGGTAACTTCTCCCTAGGCCCCTCTTACAGTCTTTCTCTCTCTCAAAGAGAGAGAGAGAGAATCAATTTTATTTAGTTTTTCATGTGGCTTTCATTGCTCTGAGACTTTGTTGTGTACCTGGTGCTGGGGTTTGAACCCGTGTCCTCGCGCATGCCAGGGAAGCGCTGTAACCTCTGAGCCACCGCTCCTGGGCCTCCTACAGCCTCTTCTCATTTTTCTTTGTATCAGTCGCGTTGCCATCAGTGTCACTGGCTTGTTAGTTTATCAGCTCCGTGGGGTTGGGCCCCTTCACCTGCAAACCCAGGGGCCCAACACAGGTCAAATGTTTCGATTACTAGGCTTCCGATTACTAGAGTCTGCTTAGCACATAGATATCATAGCTAAGGTAGATCTTTATTTTAGATTTCCTCCCCCATTCCTCTGAATTAGGTCTGTTCTTCCTGAGAGCCCAGGTCCCCTCTCTTGTGAGGTTCCTGGCTATGCCAAACTGTTTGGGTGTCTTGAGTCAAAAGGGCTCACTCACACTTTAGTATAAATTTAGAAATGCTTTTTGTCCTGAACTCTGGGGACCACCTCGTGCATCAAAATGTCCTTGTTATACCCAACTTCCCAGATTTCACACTTAAAAGACTCATGGACAAGGCTCCAACATTTTTCTAAAGCTGGTACTTCAGGAGATTTTTATAGCCACTGTGCTTGGGAAACTCCAAGTCAGAGTCCTATTGCCAAAGAATGTGGGAAGCAGAAACAGTGAGACTCCTTCTTGAAGGCAGGCCAGAAGGGGCGCTTACAGGTGGATCAGGGAGGGCATCACCCTACCTAGCCTGCTTTTCCAAATTTGGCAGAAGAGAGATGGGCTCAGAAAGCAAAGGGGAGCTTGTAAGGTGAGGTGATTGAGAGCGACAGGAGTATGAAGCCCCCTTTTGGGCCATGACAAATAACATTTGGGTTTCATTTACAAGATAATAGGAAGCCAGGCACAGTGGCACATGCCTGTGTTCCTGGAGGCAGGGGATCGCAAGTTGAAAGCCAACCTTACCAACTTAGCCAGACCCTGACTCAAAATAAAAAACAAAGAGGGCAAGGTGGCTCAGTGGTTAAGTGCTCTTGGGTTCAATATAAAACAAAACAAAACAAAAGACTACCAAGAAGTGGAGCTGGAGTTGTAGCTAGAAAGCTGGAGTTACCTGGTGTGCACAAGGACCCGGGTTCAAACCCCAGCACCACATACACACCTGAGTGTCTGAAAAACAGAAACAGATTGAAAAAATAAATAAGACTGACAAAACTACCAAGAAGCAATTGCAAACAAGCAAAACTAGCAAGAAGAAAGCCAGGCGGGGGTGAGGTTCGCCTGGAATCGCAGGTACTCGAGAGGGTGAGGCCAGTCTCTTCAACTTAGGGAAACCCTGTCTCAAAATATGAAATAAAAAGAGCTGGGAAGGGGCTGGAGCAGTGGCTTGGTGGTGGCTCTAGGGTTACAGCGATTGCCCAGCATGCACAAGTACACAAGTTCAAACCCCAGCACCCACTGGAGATTGAACCAAAGGGTGCTTTACCACTGAGCCACATCCCTAGTTCTTCAATGCTTTTTTATATTTTATTTTGAGATACAGTCTCACTAAGTTGCTTAGGGGCTCACTAAATTGCTAAGGCTGGCTTTGAACTTGGGCTACTCCTGCCTCAGCCTCCCAAGTCACTGGGATCACAGGTGCACACCACCATGCAGGGCAGGTATTCCTATTTTAATGTGATGTAATGATAGCAATGGATTTTTTTGGTTCGTTTTGGATGTACATGACAATAGGATATACGATGACATAGTTATAAAAGCATGGGGTACAATTCATTCTATTTTGGTCCCCAGTATTGGTCTTCCCCACCCTTCCACCCACCCCGTTCTTTTTAGATACACATGATAATAGAATAAACAATGATGTAATTATAAAAGCATGTAGTGTAACTTGTTCTAATTCAGTCCCCAGTATTTCTCCTCCCCAGCTCCGTTCTCTTCCCTCTGTTGTGGGGTCCAGTTATCGTCACATTGTGCGACCACCAGAGACCAGAGTAGAAAAGGAAAAAAAAGTTTATTTTGGGGACAGAGGAGAAGCAGGCTGGTGCACCAGGGCTGCTGCCCCAAAGTCAAGTTGGAGTGCAGCAGAGGGGAGTGACTCCAGCTGGCTGCTTTCAAAGGTGAAAAACACAAAAATTTTGGCAGACTTACAAAAGGGGTCTTTTCCCTAGAAACACAAACAGCCAACTTCAGTCTACTGTTTCAGGGTGGATCTGGCAGTCAGCAGAATGGGCTAGGCGGGGAGCTGCGCTGTCCGCACCTGAAACCGGCAGCTGTGCAGCCTCAGGAGGAATGGGCTGCTTCACAGAAACGGTCACGAAGACCTTAGCTCAGGACCACAGCATTTCATCTCGGCTATTCTGTGCCTTTGCCACAGTCAGCGCAACTCAGAGATTTCTTCGCAGGCATTCCGGCTTGCTCGATCTTAACTAGACAAACTTGTTTTATATCGGGGGTCTCTACCCTTTAACACCTCTATCTAGTGCTCTTTAATAGATTATTTGTTGATGTCCAAACGGTCCCAGACTTGGTCAGTGGAACATTCTTCAACTCAGCTTCTGTGTCCTTTTGTCATACCCACACTCTTCTTCATGAGTGTTTTCTTACTGGTCCAACAGAGGACCTATAATGTGCTGTGGCACATGCTTATAATCCCAGTGATCCTGAAGGCTGAGGCAGGAGAATCACAAGTTCAAAGCCAACCTCAGCAACTTAGCGAGGCTCTGGGTAACTTAGTGAGACCCTGACTCAAAATAAAATATAGGAAAAGGGGAGGGCTGGAGTAGTGGCTCAATGGTTAGAATGCTTACCTGGCATGTGCGAGAACCAGGGTTCAAAGCTCAGCACTTCATACACAACTAAGTGTTGGAGAAACAGAAGCCAGATGAAAAAATTTAAAAAAAAATTGATTCTCTCTTTCTCTTTCTCCCTCTCTCCTTTTCTCTCAATAAATAAATAGATAAATAAATAAAAAAATAAATAAATAAAATAAAAAGGGGCTGGGGATGTGGCTTAGAAGGTAAGCACTGGGTTCAATTCCTCCATACCCTCCCCCCCCAAAAAAAAAAGAGTATTAGGGTAATCTTTTACTTTCCTTGACCTCGTCTTTGGATTGTCTGTGTTTTCTAGAAAGTTCTGCTTCATTTGAGAAAGAATGGTATTGAGAAATCAAGATCTGAAAGCTAGGGGCTGGAGCGGTGGCTCAGCGGTTACGGTGCTTGCCTGGCATGTATAAGGACACAGGTTCAAACCCCAGCACCACATACACAATGAAGTGTTAGAGCAATGAAAGCCACAAGACAAACTAAATATAATCGATTCTCTGTCCCTCTATCTTAAAAAAAAAATCTGGAAGCTAGATTTATTCATCTGTTGGTATATTGCTGATCCCAGGCCCTTTTTGAAGGATTTTAAGCAGCAAAGTATATTCCTAAGTGAATTCAAGCCAAAAAAAAAAAAGAAGAAGAAGAATTCTTAGCATTCCAAAATAATTATGGATGTGGTTATAAATATCCTAAATATTCTTTTTTCTTTTTAAAAAGGGGACAATGAGAGAGAGAAAGAGAGAAGGAATTTTTATTTAGTTTTTCATGTGACTTTCATTCCTCAGACACTTAGTTGTGTATGTGGTGCTGGGGTTCGTTCGAACCCTCATACTCATGCATGCCAGCCAAGTGCTGCAACCACCGAGCCACCACTCCAGCCCCAAGCCCCTATTATTATTATTGCTATTATTATTATTCTGTGTGATATTGGGGATTGAACCCAGAGGTGCTCTACCCCTGAGCTATATCCCCCAATTTTTTTTTCTTATTTTGAGACAAGGTCTTGCTAAGTTGCTGAAGCTGGCCTTCAACTTATTGTGATCCTCCTGCCTCAGCCTGACTCAGCCTCCTGAGTACCTGGGACTGCGAGTTTGCACCACTGTGCCTGGATCTATTTTTTTTTTTTTTAAGAGAAAGGGAGAGAGAGAGAGAGAGAGGGAGAGGTAGAATCAATTTTATTTACTTTTTCACGTGGCTTTCATTGCTCTGAGACTTTGTTGTGTATGTGGTGCTGGGGTCTGGTATCTTCAGACATGCCAGGCAAGTGCCATAACCACTGAGCCACCACTCCAGCCCACCCCACCCCACCTTTTTTTTTTTTTTTAAAGAAAGAGAGGGACAGTGAGAGAAAGAATCAATTTTACTTAGTTTTGCATGTGGCTTTCATTGCTCCGACACTTGGTTGTGTACGTGGTGTTGGAGTTTGAACTTGCATCCTTGTGCATGCCAGGCGAGTGCCATAACCACTGAGCCACCACTGCAGCCCCAGAAGGGAGTCTTAAAAGCCTGGCATGTGTGAGGACCCGGGTTTGAACCCCAGCACTGCACTACATAGACAACAACTAAGTGTCGGAGGAGCGAAGCCCAGATGAAAAAAACAAATAAAATTGATTCTCTTTCTCATTCTCTCCCTCTATTTCTTTTTTGTTTTGAAAGTATATACTTAAAAAAAAGATTCTGTGTTGCATAATTCATTTTACATGAAAAGTCTGGAATGGACAAATCCGTAGAGACAGACAGTAGAAGTTGCCATGGAGAATGGGAAAAATAGGAAGTAAAATGGATAGGAGGTTTCTTTTTGGATAATGAAAAGGGTCTAAAATTAGTGATGATGGTTTTAAAACCTTGTGAATACACTGAAAAATACTTTAAAAGAATGAAATTTATCACACATAAGTTATATCTTACTAAAATTGTACAAATATGTGTATACATATATTTTTTGGACTGCACTCTTCTACATTATTAACTATTAACTCTGAAGCCAGGTACCAAAAGATTCCATGGTATAAAAAAAAATTTTTTTTGTACTGGGGATTGAACCCAGGGGCATTTAACCACTGAGCCACATCCCCAGCCCTTTTTATTCTTTATGTTTTATTTTGAGACAGGATCTTGCTAAGTTGTTTAGGGCTTCACTAAGTTGCTGAGGTTGGTCTCCAATTTGCAATCCTCCTGTCTCAGCCTCCTGAGTTACTGGGATTACGGATTACAGACGTGCACCACCGCACCTGGCTGATTTAAAAATCTTTGGTGGGGCTCCCATAGTAGAGATCCTGGGTCACAATGCCATCCCCTGGTTCCCAGCCCACTTGATCTGTCCCTGGTAACTGAGGTGATGTGATAATGTCTTCCACACACCAGCTCTGTGGCTCCGTGTGACCTTATTCCCCAGGTACCAGATGTCTTGATGCTGGCCAACAAACCCTTCTCCCTGGTGCTGGAGGAAGATGGCACCATTGTAGAGACAGAAGAGTATTTTCAAGCCCTGGCTGAGGATACCATGTTCATGGCCCTCCAGAAGGGGCAGAAATGGCAGCCCCCATCAAAACAGGTGAGGTCCTACCTGTGCAGGGGAGAAAACTGAGCGCTTCAGTGACGTCCTTGCAGGATGCGGACCACATCTTTGTCTTGCTGCAGGGCTTTAGACACCAGCGCTCCCTCTCCCGGAAGCCCACCAAGAAGATTGATGTGGCCCGCATAACCTTTGACCTGTACAAGCGGAACCCGCAGGACTTCATTGGCTGCCTGAATGTGAAGGCCACGCTCTACGATACGTACTCCCTCTCCTATGATCTGCACTGCTACCGAGCCAAGCGCATCGTGAGGTGAGTGCACTGGGACTAGCTGGGGACAGAGTGGGTGCAAAGCCACACAGAGCCCCTACCCAGCCCTGAGCTCTGCCTTCTCGGGGCCTGGGTCCCACACTGGTGCAACAAGCTAACAGCATTCATGGAGAGCTTACAATTTATTTTTTTAAAGAATCAATTTTATTGTATTTTCGTCCAGTTTTTGTTTCCCTGACACTTAGTTGTGTACATGGTGCTGGGGTTCAAACCCGGGTCCTCATGCATGTCAGGCAAGTGCCCCAATTGCTGAGCCACCGCTCCAGCCCCATGATTTATTTTATCTATTTTTTTGTACCTGAGATTGAACCCGGAGCTGCTTAACTACTGAGCCTCATCCCCAGCGTGCCTATTCTTTTCTTTCTTTCTTCCTTCCTTCTTTCCTTCCTTTCATCCTTTCTTTCTTTCAAGAGAGAGAAGGACAATGAGAGAAGGAGAGAGAGAATCAATTTTAGTTTTTCATGTGGCTTTCATTGCTCTAACACTTCATTGTGTACGTGGTGCTGGGGTTCAAACCCACGTTTGTGTGCATGCCAGGCAAGCGCTGTAAACACTGAGCCACCAGTCCAGCCCCCCCAGCCCTTTCTTTATGTTTTGTTTTGAGATAGGGTCTCACTTAGTCCTTAAGGCCTCACTAAATTGCTGAGGTTGGTCTCTAATTTGCAATCCTCCTGTCTCAGCCTCCCAAGTTGCTGGCATTACCTCTGTGTACACTGGATTACACTGATGTGTGCCAGTGAAGTACAGGTACACACTATGGAACCTGAATACAGTTCACTTTATATTTACCTTCTACTTCAGTGAACTGCATTTTTTTCTGTCTAAAAAAAGAAAATTTTCTGAAGTAGTCTTTTGTTGTTGGTTTTTTTTTTCTTTTCTTTTTGGTCCCAGGGATTGAACTCAGGGGTGCTTAGCTACTGAACCACATCCCCAGCTCTATTTATTTATTTATTTAGAAGGTCTCACCAACCAAGTTGCTTAGGGCCTCAGTAAGTTGCTATGGGTGGCTTTGAACTTGTGATCCTTCTTCCTCCTCAGTTGCTGGGATTATGTGCACCGCCCCACACGGCTGAAGTACTCTTCTAATTAACCTATTTTTGGTGGGGTAGGAAGGCTAGGGATTAAAGTCAGGGCCCCTCACATGCTAAATATATGCTCCAACACTGAGCTATACACACAGCTAATCAACTTTTAAAAAATGGACAGGCATCTGGGGCTGGAGCGGTGCTCGGTGGTTATGGTGCTTGCCTGGCATGCACGAGGATACAGGTTCAAACCCAGCACCCACATACACAATGAACTCTCTCAGAGCAACGAAATCCACATGAAAAACTAAATAAAAATTAATTGTTTCTCTTTCACTATACTTCTCTCTTTAAAAAAAATGAACAGGTGTCAAAGATTTTTTTTTTTTAAAGAGAGAGGGACAGTGAGAGAGAGGAGAGATAGAAGGAGAGAATCAATTTTATTTAGTTTTTCATGTGGTTTTCATTGCTCCAAGACTTCGTTGTGTGTGGTGCTGGGGTTTGAACTCGAGTACTCGCCCATGCCAGGCAAGCACCATAACCACTGAGCCACTGCTCCAGCCCATCAAAGATTTTTGAACTCATTAATTAATGAGAGAACTAGGAAGCAGTTACAGTTGGTTCAAAGAACAATTCAAAACCCACACAGGGAGTGCCAGCAGGTGCGTTGGTGCACGCCTTAATCCCAGCAACTCAGGAGGCTGAGGCAGGAGGATCACAAGTTCAAAGCCAGCCTCAACAACTCAGCAAGGTCCTAAGCAACTTAGAGAGACTGTCTCAAAATTTTTAAAAAATTTTTAAAAAGGGCTAGGGATGTGGTTCAGTGGTTAAGCACCCTTGAGTTCAATCCCTGGTACCTAAAATAAAATAAATAAGTAAATAAAAAAGAAGATAAATAAAAAAGAGCTTCAAACTCCAGGTATTGTGACACTAATCTTTTTTCAAAACCTATATGTGGGGGGCTGTAGCGGTGGCTCATCGGTTATGGCACTTGCCTGGCATGTGCAAGGATGCGGGTTCAAACCACAGCACCACGTACACCACTGAGTGTTGGAGCAACTAAGGCCATGTGAAAAACTAAATAAAGCTGTTTCTCTCTTTCTCTGTCTCTCTCACTGTCCCTCTCTCTTTAAAAAAAAAAAAAAAGAAAGAATCAACTTTTATTTATTTTCTCATCTGGTTTGCGTTGCTCCAACTCTTGGCTGTGTGCATGGTGCTGGGGATCGAACCTGGGTCCTTGCGCATGCCAGGCGAGCACCCTAACCACCGAGCCACTGCTCCAGCCTGAGTCAGGTTCTGACTTGAGAGCTCTCCCACTCCCCAGGGAAATGGTTCGCTGGGTCCTCTTCAGCATGCAGGCCACGGGCCACATGCTGCTGGGCACCTCCTGCTACATGCAGCAGTTCCTGGACGCCACTGAGGAAGAAGGGCAGCCCTCCAAGGCCAAGGCCTCATCTCTCATCCCTGCCTGTCTGAAGATACTTCACTGAAAGTCTGATCCTCTAGGTCCCCTGGGCTCAGCGTGGCAGCTGGAGAGCTTCTTACCTCCCCTCACCTCCCTCACTGCAGAGGACCATGAACGAGGAAGCAGAGGGAAGGACTGAGACCCTGGGGTGGGCTGCTCAAAGGAGAACTTCCTGCTCCAGGTTGCTTAGCTGACCAACACTGGTCACCCTCAGGCTATCGTGAAGTCTGCCCCTCAGCCATCTCTTGTCACTTGCTGCACTTTTTGCCCCTCCCACCCCAACACTCCAGAGTGAATCCTCAAGCCGGCTAATGTATGATAATACAGCGTTCACAATAAATTATTCATACACATACATCTTCTTTGCTGTGTTCTTTGAGAGTGGGGTTCTGTTTGGAAGGCTGCAAAGGGCGAAGGGAACAGAAGAATCCATTGTCGAACCAAACATGGTAAAACAGGAAACAGTCTTAAAAAAAAAAAAAGAACAAAGAAAAAAAAATCACAGATGGGTGCAGTGGCACACACCTGTCAACCCAGCAACTCGGGAGGCTAAGGCAGAAGGATTGCAAGTTGGAGGCCAGCCTCAGCTACTCAGCAAAACCTTGTCTCAAAAATAAAAATAAAAAGGGCTGGGGACATCGCTTAGTGGTAAAGTGTCCCTGGCTTCAATTTCCAATATCCGCTCTGCCCTGAATCGCAAGTTTTCAGCTTAAAGTCTGCTGAATCTGAGCCTTGAACAGACCATGTAACAAATACAAGTGCCAACTTCCAAAAGAAATTTGCCTATCAGAACAGCTTCAAGTCAGAGAGTGGATTAAATCACTCTTCTAATTCCTCAGTGTCATATTTTGTAACAAGCTAAGGCAATTCTCTGTCAACGCCTATTCTACCTTGCTAGTTTACCTTTTATGTTAGAACTTTCTTTTCTTTTTTTTTTTTTTTAATTTTATTAGTTTTTTCATATGACTTTTGTTGCTCAGACACTTCATTGTGTACGTGGTGCTGGGGTTTGAACCCGGGTCCTCGTGCTTGCCAGGCAAACGCCGAAACCGCCGAGCCACCGCTGCAGCCCCAGAACTTTCTTTTCTTAACTTATTTTTCAGTCCTGGGCATTGAAGCCATGGGCACTCTCCCACTGAGCCACATCCCAGACTGTTTTATTATTTACTTTGGGACAGGGACTAGCTAAATTGCTGAGACTGGCTCAAACTTATGATCCTCTGGCCTCAGCCTCCAAATCACTGGGATTACAGGCATGTGACACCACGCCTGGCTCTTTTTATTTATTTCTTTAAACTATGGAATGCTTGAGGAGTGGTTGCTCAGCAACTGGAGCATTTGCCTGGCAAACGCAAGGACCCAGGTTCGAAACCAGCACGACATACACAACTCAGTGTTGGAGAAACAAAAGCAAGATGAAAAAATAAATTGGTTCTCTCTTTAAAAAAATATGGAATGCTTCACTAATTTACATATCATTCATGTACAGGGGCCATGCTAATCTTCTCTGTAGCTTTTCAGCTTTAGTACATATGGTGCCAAGGAGAGCATTCCTTCCTTATTTACTTATTTATTTATTTTCAGGGCTGAGGACCCAACTTGGGGCCTTGCTCACGCTAGGCAAGTGCTCTGCCACTGAGCTAGATCCCCAACCCCTCCTTATTTATTTTTGAGACAGGGTCTTGCTAAGTTGCTTAAGGCCTCACTAAGTAGCTGAGGCTGGCTTTGAACCTGTGATTGCTGGGATTACAAGTGTGTGCCACCACACCCAGCTGAACCATATGTTCTAAAAGGCTAAATTTTCCTATATGTAAATTACACCATGATAAACTTTGTGTGTATTTGTGGGAATGGAACTTAGGGCCTCACATGTGTTAGGTAAGCTTTCTACCACTAGTGACACTCTAGCCCCATCAACAAAATATTTTAAAAATTGTAAATAATCAGTTTAAAAAATATGCACAAATGTGGGCAACACTGACTAGAAATTTGGCAAAAAAATATTCCACCTCGAGGATGTTATACTGAGGGCACCCAGTATCTAAGGACCCTTCTTTTTTTTAATACCAGAGGTTGAACCCGGGGTGCTTAACCACTGAGCCACATCCCCACCCCATTTTCAATTTTATTGTGAGACAAGGTCTTGCTAAGTTGCTTAGGGCCTCGCTAAATTGTTGAGGCTGGCTTTGAACTGAGAATCCTCAGGCTCCCATGTTGCTGGGATTACAAGCGTGTGCCACCACGCCCAGTTTGAAAACCCTTTGCAAAGTTCCCCTGTGGGCTCAAGTACCAACTGGTGCATGAACCAAGGAAAAGCTAAGTTAGGGGGCTGGCTCCGGGCCAGCTGTGTCAACTGCCGCAGATGTCTCCACCATTGGCTGTGCCTGGCCTGGGAAAGGCCATCTCTCACTTGGCCTGGCCCTTGTTCCTGCAGGGACTCTGGCTCCTTTGTTCTTTGGAATTTTCCCTCCCCAGCCCCACAGCTCCTCAAAGGCTGGCCTTTCCTGTTCTCTTCCTCTCACTCTTTTGACTCCATTAATCTCTGAACTCCTGGAAGAAAAGGAAGAACCTAACTTTCCCTGGGCTGAGAGATCTCAGTGCCAAGAGCCCATGGTTAGTCACTCAAGGGTCACTAGTGAAACTCCTGGTCTTGGGAGGTGCTTGGCACAAACCCCAGCTTGTGCCACCACTCTCCATGGCAGTTATTAATAACTTCAGAGGAGTGAGCATGCAGGCCATTGCTTCAGGGAGAGAGGAACAGGAAGAGCTTGTGTGCTAACGCAAAATGGGGCCTCTCTTCGAGAAAGCCCAGCCCAAGGAGTCAGACTTCTCCCCACCTGCAAGTAGGGGACAGCCCAGAACAGAGAGTGTTTTTCCCACATACATCTGCAGGGCAGGGACAGCTGCCAGCCCTAGCTTCCCAGACCAGCTTTGGTAACCCAACCCTTTGTTTTAGTAATCACTGAATCCAAATAGGCCTTGTGGTAAGGATTACCAGTAACACCACTTTAAATCTGAGAATCACAGATTTACAAAAGGCTAGCCCTTTCATGCTTGTCTGTTGTAATTTTTTTGGTACTGAGGATTGAACCCAGAGACATCTACCACTGAGCCACATTCCCAGCCTGTTTTATTTTGTCTTTTGAAACAGGTTCTCGCTAAATTCCTTAGGGCCTTGCTAATTTGCTGAGGTTAGCCTCCAACTTGTGACTCTCCTGCCTCAGCTTACCAGTGCTGGGATCACAGGAACTTGCCACTGCACCTGACTCTGTTCTTTAAATATTTTATTTCTAGTTTGTCAAATTTTATTTTATTTTATTTATTTTTTTTTTTTTCAGGGCCGAGGACTGAACTCAGGGCCTGGCGGATGCTAGGCAAGTGCTCTGCCACTGAGCTAAATCCCCGACCCCTAGTTTGTCAAATTAAAGTTATTTAATTTTTTTTAAAGGATCATAGTCTTTTATATCTGGCTTAGATTTTTTTTTTCTTTTTTTGGTACTGGGGCTATAACCCGGGGGCTTTTTACCACTGAGCCACATTCCCAGCTACCCCAACTTTTTTTTTTTTTTTGAGAGAGAGACAGGGACAGTGAGAGAGAAAGAGAGAAATTTTATTTATTTTTTCATGTGGCTTTTGTTGCTCTGACACTTTGTTATAAATGTGGTGCTCACGCGTCATGCACCGCTTCATGTGCCTTAACTTCTGAGCCACTTCTCCAGCCCCTCTCCACCCCTTTTCACCAAGTTGCTGAGGGTCTCGATACGTTGAGGCTGGCCTCAAACTTGCAATCCTCCTGCCTCAGCCTCCTAAGTCACTGGGATTACAGGTGTGCACCACCACGCTCAGGTCTGGTTTAGATTTTTAAATTTTGTGTGTATGTGTTAGTCAGCTTTTTGTCACTGTGACCAAAAGACCTGGCAAAAACAATTTAGAGAGGAAAGCTTTAGTTTGGCTCACAATTTCAGAGGTTTAGTCCAGTCAGCTGACTTCATTGCTCTGAGCCTGACAGGAGGCAGAAGGCACAATGGAGGAGCATGGCTCTGCTAAAGGTGTCCCAGAGGCTGAGCATTAAGGGAGCCAGAGGCAAAATTTAATCCTCAAGGGCACAACCCCAGTGACCTGCCTCCTCTAGCCACATTCCACCTGCCTACAGTTACCACCCAGGAGTCCATTCATAGCATTGATCCACCACATGGATTAATCCACTCATGAGGTTACAGCTCGAAAAATCAGATCATTTCACCTCTGAACATTTCTGCATTGCCTAACATGAACCTTCCAGAGGAGACTTCATATCCAAACCAAAACAAGTCCCAAAGGGTAAAAATAATTAATCACCTTCCCCTCCACTTTACTCTGTTCTCTGTTGTTATTACCAAAAAATACCTGAAATTGAGTAATTTATTTAAAAAAATAGAGTTTATTTGGCTCATGGTTCTTGTAGCTGCCAAATCCAACAGTACCAACCACCAGGATGCTGGGCATCTTCGTGAGGGTTTTCCTTGCTGCATTATTACATGGTAGAGGGCGTCAGGATGGAAGAAGGTCTCTGTTCCTACAAAGACACTCAATGCCATCATGGGGGCCCACCTTCCGTGACCTCTTCTAAATCTATTACTTCCCAAAGACCCTACCTCCAAGTACTGTTAATGTGAATGTAAAAATCAAGTTTCCAAGTCCAGCCGACGGTGCTGCCTGTAAACCCAGTGGCTTAGTAGGTTGAGGCAGGAGGATCAGGAGTCCAAAGCCAAACTCTCAAAATAAAAAAATGAACTGAGGATGTGGCTCAGTGGTTAAGCGCCCCTGAGTTCAGTCATCAGTACCAAAACAAGAAATAAAATTTCCAACACTTGAATTACGTGGGAGCCACATTCGAATCACACAGCACCCCCTCTTTCCTTCCCCAGAAGTTACCATAGCCTCATTTTTATATGACCATAATCAATGAACGTACATACATACACTAACGCAGGCGCATATTCTACTCGGGTTCCCTTTCCTTTTTTGATTTAATATGTTCTGAAGAATGATTTACTTGAATTCTTATAAACCTACATATGAGCTGCAAGTGAAGGGCGCGAAGTTACAGCGCCCTTAGCGGGTGGTGGTGACACAAGCCAGGACAGTCACTACCGCTGAGCCTCAGCTCCGGAGCCGACACAGGTGGCTTTAAAGAGCAAGGCAACTAAACTCTAGAATGGTAATCCGAACTCCGCGACCTTCCTGATTTTGTAAAACGAGTCCTCCACCCCTGCTAAACACCGTTCCAGGGCTTCTGCTCCGCTAAGCCACAGGCGCAAATTCACGCATTTCCTTCAGGGCGGAGCCAAAGCTCCACCTTCTCTGGGCCCCGCCCCCACTCGTCATCCCGATTGACAGTTGATCTGACCAATCAGCGTGCTGTGGGTGGGAGCGGCGGCCCTTCCAAACGCACATGCGCACTGGCCTCGCCGGGGACATGTGTGGTTCCCGTATTTTGAGCCGGGTCCCGGGTGGCTGGTGGAGGGGTCTAGGGTCCTACGGAGCGCCCAAAAGCGCATCCTATGGCTCCAAGGCCCGGTGATTAAGCTCCCCTGCTTCGTGGAAGAGGAAGGTTACGATGGCGGGAGGGCAGTGTGCAAAATCAGGGTTACGTGCATTGCGGGTTCTGATCCTGGATTTGCAGTGTGACCCTGACCTAGTTCTTGGATCCTCAGGTCCTTCCGCTATAAAGCGGGCCCCCTAGAGCCTAGATTTTAAGAAAACTCACCCGGGCATTTGGAGGCCTTGTGAGGCGGCTGCGTTTGAGAAGGTGGGCGGAGTTAGGAATGGGATGTCCCTGGGCAAAGCAGTGATTCCCCTGTTGCTTCTCCCACCTTTTCCAGGCATCAGCTGCAACCACAAGGCTCCTGGGAAAGGTTGGGTGCCTCGCGGGACCAGCCCTTCCCGGGCGTGCTCCGGCTAAAGAACCTTGGCAGGGAGGAGCTGGTTGATGTGCTGAGGAAAGCCGCGGTGGACCAAAAAGGTGAGGGGCAGAGGGGCAGCTATACAGGGACCCTGGAGCAGAGCCTGAGCCAGCCTTCTGGGGTATTGGCTGGGCCCTCCACTACAGCCCTGCAGTCAAATCCTTTGTCTCCCACTAGCAGCATAAACTGCCTTAGCCACATAATCTGAGCCTCAGGATTATAGGGCTAGGGTCAGGTTATAATTAGTCGTACCTGTAGTAGGCATTCAGTAGAAAAGTGCTGTAATAATATTGTTTACTGTCAAAACACAAGCTTTGGAGTCACATATGGCTCGGTAAGCAGTGTTCTTTGTGGCTTTAGAGAAATAACCTAAACCTCTGAGCCTCCAGAGACCCTCTCTGAACCTTCAGTGATTTGTTCATTTCTCAACTAAGTTGAACATGTGTTCTGGGAGGTGTTTGAGAGGTGGTTCAATGCTGAAAGAGAGATGGTTCCTATCCACAGGGCACCCACCTTCTAGTGGGAAAAGTTGCTTAATCATCAAATAAGTTACCAGTGATCAATGCTATGAAAAAATTAAAACACAGGTTAACACGCCTGTAATCTTAGAGACTCAGGAAGCTGAGACAGGAGGATTGGAAGTTCAGGGCCAGCCTCAGCAACTTAATGAGGCCCTGACTCAAAATAAAAAAATTAAAAAGGACTGGGGATGAAGCTCAGTGGTAAGGTACCCCTTGCCTCAATCCCCAGTACAAAATAATAATAATAAAAAGAGGGTGGGAAGATGGCTCAGGAGTAAAGAAAGTGCCCCTGGGTTCTGTCTCCATTACTGCAAAACTCAGTTCATCAGGATGTTATGATAGCAAGAACTGGTAGGGGGAGACAGTATGTTGGAGATTCATGCCTCTCTGTATGATATTTGAGCCAGGCCTTTGAAAATCTGGGACAGAGGAAACAGCAGATGCAAAGGCCCTGAGGTGGCAGTGAGTTTGGCTTATGGGAGGAACAGGAAGTTCAGTTTGGAATGAGGGTCCTCATAATGTCCCATGCTAAGATGAGTGGGAAAGTGCTTTGTAAACTCTAAGTGCTCCCTGGATGTTTACTGTCTCATTTGCTTTCGCTGATGTTTGTGCAATGCTGTTTCAGGACCCTTAGTGACACTGAACAAGCCCCAGGGTCTGCCAGTGACAGGTACGGGCAGGGGATGTGGGAAGGAAATGCAGGGAAAGGGGTTTGATGTGTTTGAGAGAGGGAATATGAATGGAAGAGGGTGGCAAGATGCAGCTTTGGCCTCTGGCAGCACCTTCTGGTTCCCTCGTATTTTCCAGGAAAACCAGGAGAGCTGACATTGGTCTCAGTACTGCCAGAGCTGAGCCAGTCCCTGGGACTCTGTGAGCAGGAACTCCACATTGTCCAAGCACCTGGGAAGTAA
Organism: Aplodontia rufa; assembly: GCA_004027875.1. Taxonomy (NCBI): domain Eukaryota; kingdom Metazoa; phylum Chordata; class Mammalia; order Rodentia; family Aplodontiidae; genus Aplodontia; species Aplodontia rufa. The sequence goes on along the minus strand of PVKS010000878.1, from coordinate 42,981 downwards.
GTCATGTGGTGGGGAATTTAATTATTTGATGGCTAGTATAGATGCATTTCCTGGTAAAGCACCAGGCATTTGATAGACACTTTGGTGATTGGTGGGCATTCTTATCATTTGGCTCTGAGCTCCCTGGGAGCCAGAGCAAAATGAGAAACACTTTAGACTACACAGTCTTGGTGTTCAACAAGAGGAGACCTCACCTGTTTCTCAGAAGGTCTGGATAGTAGTCCTGGCACTTCTGTTTGTCCATAAGTGGGTCATTGTTCCTGTGTAGGGTCTCCTTTTTGTGAGCGAGCCCCAGGTAACTTGTCCCCTTCTTCTAGGGAGGCCTCTGGGCTTGTACTCCTCTCGAGTTGTCTGCAGACAGCAAGTCGCCTCCAGAAGTTCTTCATCCACTCAAGGAGGGCCCAGAGACCCACAGCCACCTACTGGTGAGGGTGCTTGGAGGCTTCTAGGGCAGTGGGGAGGTCCCAGCAGGCCACTTTGTGACCTCCTTGTACCACCATTCTTCAGTGCCATCACTGATGGGATCCCAGATTCTTCTGAGGGGCAGATCAAGGCTGCACTGAGACTGGAACGTTCTGAGGGTGTCGATCTCGTGAGTCGGTCTGGCAGGGAAGTGGAGGGGTCCTGTATTAAGTCTTGCGGAGGAGTCTTGGGGTAGCTGGCTCTCTCGTCCCCTGAGTGAGTGACCACCACCTGTACTTTGGGCCTGACCTGAGTCTTTTGGGAGCAGGAAAGGGCTGGGCATAGCTCCCAGGCGTGCGTGAAACTTGTTCATTCTTGGCTGGCACCACAGGTAGTTCCAGTGAAGTCCCCGTCCCGAAAGGACATCCTGGAAGGTGTCAAAAGGACCGTCAGCCACTTCCGTGTGATTGCCACAGGCTCTGGCTGTGCCCTGGTCCAGCTGCAGCCACTGACAGGTGGGTCTGGAGCCTCAGCCAGCCTTTAGAACTGTACTTGGGTCTGGGAGGCAGGGGAGTGGGAGGAAGAGGGTGACTTTACAGCAGTTGCTGGACCCTCAAGGGTGTAAGTAACCAGGTCCCTTCAGTCTCACTCTCCACAGTGGAGCACCACGGCAGGAGAGTTTTGTCCTGACTGCTGGTAGGTGCAGCCATCCAGGGTGGAGCCCCACAGGCCAGGTGCACTGCTGGCTCCGATGGTCCTGAGGTGCTCGTGTGTCCTCACTGCATCGGTGTGATCCGAGAATGGGGCGCTATTTCCCCAGAGGGGAGGGAGGGTGCACCACTGGGTGGGACGGAGAGGAGCTGCCCACCATCTCTCCTGTCACCCAGCATTCCCTGGTCAGCTGCAGGTGCACATGATGCTACAGCTCTGCCCTTTGCTTGGGGACCACACCTATTCTGCACACATGGGCACTGTCCTGGGCCAGCGCTTTCTGTTGCCAGTGCAGAGCATCAAGCCCCAAACACAGGTACCCAAATTCCTGCTTCCTTCCAGCGATGGAGGCGGGGCTGGGGGTGAGGGTGGCCAGCATCCCTGGATGCAACTTGGGACTTGGGACTAGGAGGCAGCCCTCTTGGCTTCCAAGGCTTTCTGACTCCTGTCTTGCTGTGTGGCTTAGGCAAGTGACCAACTCTGTTGGACTTCATTCTTGCCCTCTGGTCAGTAAGGGAGCTGAAGTGGCTGATATCTAACAGCCCTGCTTAATCTGCCATTCTTTGAGTCTGGCGCAATGGGTAACAGGTCCTGTGTATGAGGGCACCTCTGCCTGCTCTAACAAGTAATCCCAAAGTCCAGGCTCCGGATACAGGATCTCCTTGCATGAAGTCCAGGTCTTGGGAAGTGGGTTGGAGCGGGCTTTGCTCCAGGCAGTCATTCAGGAGCCCAGGCTGTTGTTAATCCAGCCAGATGAGGGATGACGATGTAGGTTCATGTGGATGAAGATTTTGGAAGTGGCTCCCGTTCTTCCACTCACATTCCACTGTCTGGAGCTTAGTCCCATGTGAGGGGCTGCAGAGGGGAATATAGTTTAGCTGAGCTTGCGCCTGCGCAGTGTGTCTGTCTAGAGAGAGGAAGAGCTGCAGGCCAGGAGGGGACAGCATTTGGGTCAGAGCTGGTGCTCAGCTGGTTGCAATTTAGGAGCCTGAACGCTACCACTCTCCTCCCCAGGTCCTGGATGATGCCCTCCTCAAATGCCTCCACCTGACTCCCTCCCAGGCTTCCCAGTTGCCCTTGCACCTCCACTTACACCGTCTTCTCCTCCCAGGCCCTAGGCCCAGGGACGTCCCCGTGGAGCTTCTAGCGCCCCTGCCCCCTTACTTCTCCAGGACCCTGCAGTGCCTGGGGCTCTGCCAACCATAGGCCTCTGTTCCTGATCCCCAGCTGGACAGCAGAGGAGAGTGAGAGGGGAGGGCCTGTGGCCAGGTCCAAGGAGAATGAAGTCAACATAAAGGTCATGTTTTAAGGTCCTGGGCTCTGTAGTTGGGCAAACCTGGCTTGGCCTCTTGCTTGCTGTGTGATATTGGGGAAGTGCCTCCTCCTCTCTGGGCTAGGAATAATAAAAGTTCCTACCTCATGGTCTGGATTTGAGGATGTTCTGAGAAAGTAAATGTTTGTCATGGGCCATGCTTTCTGCTGATTTGAATATGAGGTTTCTTTTTGGTGGCTTCTGTTGGGAATCTGGCTAGGAGGAGATGTTAGATCTTTTTAAAATTGTGATAAACACAAACACATAATTTGCCCTTTTTATGGTACTAGAAATTGAACTCAGATGCTTTACCACTGAGCCACATCCATAGCCCTTTTTATTTTTTATTTTGAGCCAGAGTCTCACTGAGTTGCTGAGGCTGGCTTTGAACTTACAATCCCTCCTGTCTCAACCTCCTGAATCACTGGGATTACAGGCATTTGCCATGGTGCCAGGCGTATTCCACCATCTTAACCATTTTTTTAATGAGAGTTAATTTTTATTTACCACCACACTCTGCATTTTTTCCTGTGCTTGAAGTTTCTGTAAAAGGGCTCATGCTGCCAGGTATGGTGGCGCACACCTGTAAACCCAGCAACTGGGGAAGCTGAGGCAGAAGGATCACAAGTTCAAAGCTAGCCTCAGCAACTTAGTGAGAATCTGTGTCAAAATAAAAACATGAAAAGGGCTGGGGATGTGGCTCAGTGGTTAAGCATCCCTGGGTTCAGTCGCTGGTATTATAAAAAATAAGGGGGGAGGCTCCTACTGTCCATATTTGTTGTGACCTGCTCTTGCTCCGCCTTGTGACACGCATTTGTGTTGTGCGGCGTGTAAGTAGAATTCCAGAGTTTGAACAGACCACAGCTACCCATTCTACCATTATTGGGACAGTTGCATCTTTCGGCTGCACCACAAAGCTGCTGTGGACCTGCTCGTACTCATTTCCTGGTTCAGGGACGCAAGAATTTCAGGGTCAGAGTATTTGCATCTTCAGCTCGGACTAGGTCTGCCTGGGGCTACCCTAACAAATGACCACAAGTAGCTTAAAACAATAGGAGTGGATTTTCTCCTTTCTGGAGGCCAGAAATCCAAACCAAAGGGTCTACAGCACCACCGCTAGGGGCTCTAGGGGAGAGCCACGCCTAGATTCTGCGCTCCGGGTATCCTGTGATTTGTGGCTGTATAACACCATTTTCTGTCTCCCACCGTTTTTTTTTTTAACGCTGTAGGTTGAACCCAGGGCCTTATACATGCTAAGCACACGCTCTGACACTTAGCTACAGCCCCAGCCTCTGCCTTCATCTTCATGTGGTCTTTGTGTGTGTGTGTGTGTGTGTGTGTGTGTGGTTGTGGGGATTGAATCCAGGGCCTCATGCATGCTAGGCAAATGCTCCTCCACTCAGCTACATCCCCAGCTCTTTTTATTTTTTATTTTGAGACAGAGTCTTACTAAGTTGCCCGGACAGGCCTTAAACTTGTGATCCTCCTGCCTCAGCCTCCCAAGTAGCTGGAGTTAAGAGCAGGCACCACCACGCCCAGCTTCATATGGCCCTTGAAGGAGTTAAAAATATATCACCCCGGGGCTGGAGCGGTGGCTCAGCGGTTTCGGTGCTTGCCTGGCAAGCATGAGGACCCGGGTTCGAGCCCCAGCGCCATGTACACAGCTGAGTGTTGGAGCAACTGGGGCCATGTGAAGAACTAGATAAAGTTGTTCCTCTCTTTCTCTGTCTCCCTCACTGTCCCTCTCTCTTTAAAAAAAAAAAAAGTATCACCCTGGGCCCAGGGTGCTGTTGCAAGCACCCCAGTTACTTGGGAGGCTGAGGCAGGAGAATTCCAAGTTCAAGGGCAGCCTAGGCATCTTAGTGAGACCCTGCCTCAAAATAAAAACTAAAAGGGCTGGGGATGTGGATCAGTGGTAATGCGTACCTGGGTTCAATCCCTAGTACTAGACAAAAAAACAAACAAACAAACAAACAAAAAAACCCACCGTAGCATATTGACTGTGTGATAGTGAAAGGCAGCAGGTTTGAGATCACTTTAGAGCTGGGGATGTAGTACTTAGATAGCATACAAGAGGCCCTGGGTTCCATCCCTAGTATGTAAATGAAGAAAAGAAATCACTTTGATCTGCCTTTTTTTTTTGGTACACACACACACACACACACACAAAAAAAAAACAAAAACCCAAGCGTGCTTAACCACTGAGCCACATCCCCAGCCATTTTTCTTTTATTTTGAGATAGGGCCTCACTCAGTTGCTGAGGCTGGCTTTGAACTTGTGATCCTCCTGCCTCAGCCTCTTGAGCTGCCTCAGGCTGGCAGTGTATGCAGTTTCTTTTTTTTTTTTTTTTCTTAAAGAGAGAGGGACAGTGAGAGAGAGAAAGAGAGAAACAATTTTTATGAGTTTTTCACGTGGCTTTTGTTGCTCTGACACTTAGTTGTGTACGTGGGTTGCTGGGGTTTGAACTTGTGTACTCGTGCATACCAGGCAAGCACCGTAATCACTGAGCCACCACTCCAGCCCTGTGCAGTTTCTTAAAAGCACATAAAATTCAATACCCATGTGAAAGGCACTCTCTCTCTACTAGAAGTATATAGCATCCCTACTTATCCCAAAGAGGAAGTCGAAACCAAGAGAATTCTGTACAGAGCTTGTTTAACTCCAGGGCTGGGGATGCAGCTCAGCGGTGGAGTGCTCAGGACATAGAGGCCCGACGGTCCATCCCAAGCACAGCAAGTAAATAACTGTTGTTCAGCCTCCCTGCGTGATTTAGTTGCTTTTTCACAACTGTTGTCTGATGAGCCAGGATCGTAAGTAACTGACTCTGGCTCTTTGGGTCTTCATTTCCGAGGGCTCCCATGCCAAGTCAAACTCCCCTTAAGGAGGTTTGCAGGCGGGTTTTCTCCTGTTAATGTAGCTTATGTAATTTAATACTCAGACCCAGTCAGGGCTCTGAGAGAATGGAAATGGAGTTTTTTGGCGCTGTATCTCCTGTCATCTTGCCATTGGGTTTAGGGACCACCTAGATAATCTAGGGTGATTTCATCTCCAGATTGTCAATTTAATTACATCAACAAAACTCCTTTGCTGCTTAAGGACACATTCCCAGGTGACAGACATGTCTTTTAGGGGCTGCCATCAAACCCACCATGACTAGGAGATACCGACTTTTGCACACGGGCGTGGCTTATTGGATGTTTTGTTTTTAGCTGATGTTGGCCCCTTGCTGAAGAACGGACAGACCCATACCCTCTGGAGAAGGCGAGAGTTTCAGCAAGGTCCATCCTTTCCCCAGGATTACATCATAAATGTTCCAAGCCCATTGGATGTCATTGTGCCAGCCTGGCTCAAGCTCTGGGGTGGGGATGGAGCTCTCCCTGTGGTCAGCCCACTTCTCACCGCCACGTGATCTTGGGCAAGCCACATCTTTTTCCCTGACCCCCACAGAAGGCTCGGAGATGCCAGGGAGTTGTGAACAGGAAGCCCTATGCCTGTCACTCGGTGGGAATTAGGGGCCTCTAGCTCTTTCTCTGGACCATGGAATGGAGGCGTCACCCCACCTGTTCATCCAACAACAGCAGTGGAGCCAAAGCCTACCATGCTTCATTTGCTCTTCTTTATTTGGTGCTGGATTCAGGACACAGGCAGTGGGGATCAGAGCAGGGTTTCCCTAGCCTCACAACCCCCATGCCCCTCATCCTCTGGAATGTATCAGTAAGGGGCAGGGATATAGGGAAGCTCAGCCTCTTCACAGGGTATGCCTCAGCCTTGGGTTTGTCGCAGAGTCTGGCCTTGAACTTGCCTTTGGCCTTGACCTTCCTATGGGTGCTGGGAAGAGTTCCAACTTCAAGGGTCTGAGGCCACAAGGCACCGCCAGGTTGGGGACCTCGAAAGCGCTTGGGAGAAACAGCCTCAGTGTGAAAGGAGGGGAGAAAGGGAGAGATGATCAGGAATCTGTATTGGAAGGGGGTTTCGAGGGGGACAGTCCCTTCCCTTGGGGCATCGGGCGGCCTGGGAACTACCCTTGCCTGCACCCTCCAGCCCTGACCCAGTGCTCAGCACTGCCCACCAGGAAGTGAGTCAGAGTTCCAGGCCCACCTTTCTTAGTTTCGGGATGCTGGGTGCCAGCTTGAGGCCAGAGTCGGGTGGGATGGAAATCATAACCTTGGCCGTAGGTAGTGTCATCAGGGCCTTGCCTGTGGCCGATAGGGCCTTAGTGCCCACCAGTTTGCTGTGCTGCACTCTGAGGACCTGTCCCTGGGGTCGGAGCACCTGGGGAGAAGGCAGCCGGGCCTTGGTGTGGAGGCTGGGGAAGAGGTAAGGGGCTGTAGGAGCAAGGAGAGCCATGAGGGCCTGGGGAATTCACGGGGCGGGTGAGCCCTCCCCATTCCTCCTCCAGAGGAGGTCCAACAGACCTGGGTCTGCTTCCCAGCTCTGCCCCTTCTGAGCTGTGCAATCTCGGGCAACTTCCTTACGCTTCCTGCTACCTCGGCTGGAAAACGGGACAAGGCACCTATCTCACTAGGCTGTGAAGACTGAAGGGGCTGATCGGAGCCGCATGGGGTTCCTTCCCAGGCCACACTGCATGAAGCACGGGGAATTCTGCACAGAGCAGCCTGAGGCCGACACCAGGCTGGTGCCTACTCTGCAGAGGACAGCACTTATGTGGCTGTTTCTTTTAAGGTGACTGTGAATAGTGGCTTTTCCTTGCTACTGCTGGCTCTCGTGGGACGGTGAATCCAGGTGGTTGAGAGGGACTTAGGACAAGAGGAAGAAATCAGCTGGGGACACTGGGGTGTTTGGGGAATGCTACTACCCAGGGATTGGGGCATCCTTAGACTCAGTGTCCCCGCCAGCACAGGTCGTGGTGTTGGGGGAGGGTCCCACCTTGAGAGGTTGGGGCAGATCAGGGCTGTGCCACTTTTTGCCTTGCCTTTCTTCCCCTTTCCGGGGATGGTGGTGGTAGCCGTGGAGTCTGGCTTCTCAATGTGCCCCAGGCTCCTGGACCCAGCGACTTTCCTAGATGCTGACCTGTGGGCAGGGCTCCCCAAGTCCTTGCCTTCCCCAGAGCCTTTCTGGGTCAGCAGATGAGGGAGTGATGGGCGGACCCCCGTCCGCCGATGACACAGTGCCATGGGCTTCTTGATGGTGGAGCCCTCCACCAGGAGCCGGATGCCCACATACTGGGGCACCTCCACAGCAGGCTGTGGGCAAGAAGAAGAGACAAGGCCTGCTCAGTGGAGCTGGAATCTGTACAGCGAGACCCAGGGCGGAGATGGATGGAATTCCTCTCTGAAGCCCCTGGTAATGTTGAAGGAACAGTAAAATTAGACACTTGCCACTGAGCTGAGAGGGGCTGCAGCTGCGACTCAGCGGTTGTGTGCTTGCCAGCACCATCTCCACAATGAAGTTTCGGAGCAACAAAAATCATGTGAAAAACTAAACAAAATTGATTCTCTCTTTATAAAAGAAAAAAAAATGAGCCAAGAAACGTGAAGCCTGCCTCTGTCCTCTTAGGGGGTCAACCTAGAGGGAGCTAGAGTGTCACAGAGTCCCAGGGACAGGTAACCCAGAAGAGGGGGATCCCAGTCAGGTCTCCTCACTCACTGCCCTCTGAGGCTGCTCCCAGGCTGTGCTGGAACATGTGTGGCTCTGTTCCACAAGTCACTGCGGATGGATGCCTTACTGAGCTGAGCCAATCAGTCTGTGGAGAGCGTTTGTGTTATGACACTCACGCAGCCTGCTGGAGCCCCATGTGAGCCCAAGTCACAGGGGAGCACAGACTGAGCCTTAAAGGAGGCAGAGGATGCTGGGTATGCCTGTGTGCAGTTGTAGTCCCACCTACTCCAGAAGGCTGAGACAGGAGGATCACATGTTCAAGGCCCGCTTGGGCCACTCAACCAAACCAAAGACTGTCTCAAAAAAAAAAAAAAAAAAAAAAAAAGCACCATTCCAGCTGGGTACAGTGGTGCATGACTCCTCCCAGTGACTTGGGAGGCTAAGATAGGAGGATCACAAGTTGAAGACCAGCCTTGGCAACTTAGCCCCTGTTTCAAAATAAAATAAATAAATCAACAAAAGGGGCTGGGGATGTAGCTCAATGGTAGAGCATCCTGGGTTTAATCTCTAGTGCCTAAATAAATAAATAAAATAAAATAAGTAATAAAACATTCCAGAATCTATCCAAAAATCAGAATCACTAGACACTTCCATAAATACAGCCATCAGAGCTCCCAAACAGCCCCAGGTAATGAGGGAAAGGTCATTTAATAAATGTAGAATAAACAGTGAAATTTACCATTTTGCAACTGTAATAAAATAGGTAAGAATCAAAGCTGGATATCAATTAAGTAGAAAGGATAATAGGAAAATGGGTAATTTGTAGACAGCCAAAATACCACCTTCCAGAGCATTAGTGTTATGTTTGCATATGGGTTGAGTGTCCCTTTCGGGGAAATTTAATGGCCATTTTGAGACATTAGGAGGATGGCATTTAGAGGTGGGGCCTTTGGGAGGTGATTAGATTAGATAAAGTCATCAGGGTGGAGTCCCCATGGTTGAATTCTGGTGGTTTCATCAGAACAGGAACAAAGACCAGACATAAACACATATGCATGTCTCTGTTTCCGGTGTGTGCCTCTCTTTGGTACTGGGGATTGAACCCAGGGATGCTCTTCCACCCAGCTATATCCTCAACCATTTTAAAATTTTTATTATTTGTTTATTTATTTATTTTTAATACTGGGGATTGAACCCAGAGGTGATTTATCATTAAGCCACATCCCCTGCCCTTTTTATTCTTTTTTTTATTTTGTGACAGGGTCTCTTTAAGTTGCTGAGGCTGGCCTCAAATTTGTAATCCTCCTGCCTCAGCCTCCTGAGTCTCTAGGATTATAGGTGGGTGCCACTGCACCCAGTTCTCTCAATCTCCTTTTTTCCCCCCTAGTGGTACCAGTGATCAAATCCAGGGGCATTCAACCCCTGAGCCACATCCTCAGCCCTTTTTACTTTTATTTTGAGACAGGTTCTTGCTAAGTTGCTGAGGCTGGCTTTGAACTTGCAGTCCTCCGGCCTCAGCCTCCCAAGCTGCTAAGATTACAGGCGTGTGCCACTGTGCCAAGTGCCTCCCTCTCTAGACATGTGATGCATTATATCACCTTGGGACACTACCAGAAAGACGGCCAGAAGAAGCAAATGTGGCCTCTTGATCTTGCACCTGCAGAAATGTGAGCCCAAAGGAACCTTTTACCTTTATAACTTTTCCAGTGTATGATATTGTTATTAGCAACAGAAAATGGGCTAATAAACAATAAGGGGAAGGTGCACATCTAACGGAGAGACCTGGCAGCCACCTAATGTACAGTCACATTCAGAGTCACTAATCATTCATGTGATGTCACGTGAGGTACCCAGCATCACCTCTGACTTGTTGTTGCCAAAAATGTTTTTCTTGAGTCGGGTTGGGTCAAGGTTACCGGACGCTCAGATAACAGAAGATCAAGTTAAACACCACCACAGGAAACAATCAGATAAATCCAGAATGTAGGACAGCTCTACCAAACAGCCAGCCTGGTCCCTTCAAAAGAGCAAGAAGATGGTGAAGGGAATAGTAAACTGTCCTAGATTAAAAGAGTTTAAAGAGACGAAACCACCAGTTCAGGGTGTGATTACACACAGGCCTAAAGAAACAAAAACAAATCAGCAGCAAAGACATTTGGAGGGGGCTGGAGCGGTGGCTCAGTGGTTGCAGTGCTTGCCTGGCATGTGCAAGGACCAGCTTTCAAACCCCAGCACCACGCACACAACTGGGTGTCAAGAAACAAAGGCCAGATGAAAAAATAAATAAAATTGATTCTCTGTTTCTATTTCACTCTCCCTCCCCCCACCCTTGAAAAAAAGGAAAAGAAAAAAAAAAGCCATTTGGAGCTAGGCACAGTTCACAAGCCTGTAATCCCAGAGAGGCTGAGGCAGGTCATGTGATCAGCACCTTCCTTCTCTAAACCTTGACAGAAGCAGAATGCTCGTCAGAAGGTGCTTACCTGCCACAAGAAATTACTTCCAGAGCTCAGAAGAACTGAAAATAGCATTGGGAATTAAGCTCCTCAACCTCACACATGCTAGGAGAGTTGCTCTACCACTGAGCTCCATCCCCAACCCTTGTTTTTAAAAACTTTATCCTATCCTATAAGTAGATTTCAATCTCTTTTTGGAATATAATGAATAAAAATAATAAAACTAGTTGGGCACGATTGTGCAGGCTTGTAACCCCAGTGACTCTGGAGGCTGAGGCAGGAGGATCCAACGTTTGAGGCCTCGCTGGGCAACTTAGAGACCCTATTTCCAAATAAAAAATAAAGGGCTGGAGCCGTGGCTCTGAGGTTACAGCACTTGCCTGGCATGCGTGAGTACATGGGTTCAAACCCCAGCACCACATATACAACAAAGTGTTGGAGCAACAAAAGTCACATGAAAAACTAAATAAAGGGGCTGGAGAGGTGGCTTGGCAGTTGCGGTGCTTGCCTGGCATGCACAATTACACAAGTTCGAACCCTGGCACCACGTACGCAATGAAGTGTCCGAGGAATGAAAGTCATATGAAAAACTAAATAAAAATTGTTTCTCTTTCTCTCCCTCTCACTGTCCCCTCTTTCTTAAAAAAAAAAAAAAACTTTCTTCATAAAAAAAAGAAAAACTAAATAAAAATTGCTTCTGTCTTTTCTCCCCTTCCTCTCCTGTCCCTCGTTTAAAAAATAAAATAAAAAGGGCACGGATGTAGCTCAGTAGTAAAGCAACCCTGGGTTCAATCCTCAGCACCCCCCAAATAATAATAATAATAGTAATAGTAATCATAATAGCAGCAACTGCCAGTAATTGACTCTTATTTGTATGACAGACACTTTACAAGTGATGTCATTTTTCACAAAATTCCTAACAACTTCATTAGATAATGACAATAGCTTGCCAAGCACAGTGGAGCACACCTGTAATTCCCAGTGGCTTAGGAGGCTGAGGCAGGAGGATCACAAGTTCAAAGCCAGCCTCAGCAATTTGGCAAGCCCTAAGCAACTTAGCGAGACCCTGTCTCCAAATAAAAAAAAAAAAGGGCTGGGGATGTGGCTCAGTGGTTAAGCACCCCTGGGTTCAATCCCTAGTTAAAACCTGTGCAGCATTTCCCGTGCCAGGCACCATTCTAAAACACCTCACATCGACTTTTTTAACTCTTACAACCTCAAGAATTAGGTACTATTTTTGTTCTTTGCTTTCTAGACGTAGAAACAGGCCACCTAGAGGTCACGCAGCTGACTTGCTGACCTGGGACCTGAACCCAACAAGGTCCCTCAAGAAGTATCGTGCATGCATGCGAACTCATTGCATTAACGCAGTTCATGAGAACACTGATGCTGTCTCCATTTTACAGACGAGGGAACTGAGGCTTGCAGAGGGGACATAGCCATGCACTGGGACAGCGCGGCAGACCAGGCCTCCAGCCCAGGTTTGATCTGGTCTGAGTACAGCAGAGCCCTGTGGTCATCATGGAGGGCAGACTCCCCTGGCCCCACCTCCACCTCACCTGCTTGTAGATGAGCTCAAAGGCTCCTGTGTCACAGTTGCGATCCAGCCGTCTGTCAATGACCACACGCAGGGTGTCGGCTTGCACACCAGCACACAGCCGGGCGGTGACAGCCGTGGAGGGCGCCATGGTGGGGCTGGCATTGATCTCGATGAGCCAGGGCTGGAAGTCCTCACCAAACACGAAGTCGGCACCATACAGCTCGAAGCTGGCCTTCCGACACTGCACTGTGTCCTGGGAGGTCTGAAGCGCGTGGATCACAGCTGCCTTCATGCCGGGCACGATGACAGTGGACCAAGCGTTTGGGGCCCCCATCTCCTGCAGGTGGGCCTGGAACTTCTGGCTGGACCACATGTTGTCTGCGGGCAGCATGGGATGGCGATGGCAGGAGTTTTCCAGGTGCTTCTGGATAGAGTTGTTACAGAGGTGCACAGAGCTGCAGAAGGCAGAAAGCTGGGGTTCAGCCCCAGGCCACCCTGCTCCTTCACTTTGAAATGGGGCCTACTAGGGAGGACAAGGCGGGCAAAGGCCTGGGCCCTGCATTCGAGGGCTAGAGTGAGTCGTATCTCTCAGCAAGCTCTCAGGGTGCTAACCAAGCAGCTACAGTGTTAGGTGCTTGTTCCTAGTCTCAGTCCTTCCAGAGCCTGCCAGTCAAGCAGGTGGATAAGAGAACGGGCTTATGGTTGTCACGGTGTGGTTAGGCCCACTGTCACTGTTGAGCTGCGAGATCTTAGGGAAGTCATTTGACCTATTAAATGGGGGTAATAACAGTGGCCACGTCACTGAGCTTTTAAGGACAATGACTAACGCACACCAAGCGCTTAGCACCTGTCACATCAGAAGCACTTGGTAATCTAGAGTTCTTGACTTTCTCCATTCTTCAGATGTGCAAACTGAGGCTTAAAGTTTTTGGGGATTTTTTTGACACTGGGGACTGAACCCCAGGACATTTAACCACTGAGTCACATCCCTAAACCTTTTTATTTTGAGACGGTCTCGCTAAGTTGCTTAGGGCCTCGCTAAGGTACTGAGGATGGTTTTGGATTTGTGATCCTCCTGCCTCAGCTTCCCAAGGTGCTGGGATTACAGGTGTGTGCCACTGTACCTGGCACATAGTAAAGGCTACACAAGTTTTAGTTGTTGTTTTTTTTTTTTAGAACCAATGATTGAACCCAGGGGCACTTAACCACTGAGCCTCATCTCCACCCTTTTAATTTTTTGAGTCTCACAAAGTTGCTGAGGCTGGCTTTGAAGCTGGGATCTTCCTGTCTCAGCCTCCCCAGCCTGGGATTACAGGCATGAACCACCATGCCTGGTTATTTTTTTTCTTCATAACAATTACCTTTGGCCTATTACATCATTATAATATTTCTTTTTTTTCATTATAATATTTCAATACTTGCATGTTTCTCTCTGCTAATATGTGAGCACTTAAGAGCTGGGATCTTGATTTGTTCTCTGCTCTATTTCAAGTGCCTAGAATAATGAGTGGCCCCGGGTGCACTCCTGGTTAAGTGTCTGCTGGATGGAAGGATGGCCGAGTGGCTGGAGGGCCTGCCTGCCTGCACAATTTGTGTTTGGAGCCCAGCAGTGCTGCTCAATTCCACTGCACTGTCATGGCCTAATTTTTCCAGCTCCCCCGCTAGAATGGGGTTCACGGGAAGTGAGTGGTGGGACGCACTTGTCCAGGTTCTTCAGGGAGAAGGGCTGTGTGGAGAAGCGGATGTAGCTGTCACGGTAGAACCACACAGTAAGTGGGTTCCAGTCAGTCACCAGGAACCACTGCCTCAAGTCGAACTTGGTGCCAAAGATGAGCAGGGGCCGCTCGATGTACTTCTGCACCACCCACTTGCCGTCCCTCATCATCATGGAGTTGCAGTCCACCAGCTTCAGCATCTCGTCCAGGTGGTCCATGCACATGATGCCTGCGGGGCACGGGACAGCAGGAAGGGTCAGGAGTCAGCTTGGGCTTCGAGAAGGGCCGCAGGCAGCTCATCATGAGCGCTGCTCCCCACAGACCTGTCAGGGCTGCACAGGTAAGTTGCTTCTGTCAATCACCACCCCGTTCCCTTTCGAAAACTGAGAAATTTGTTAAGCATTTTAATTTTTTTTGTAATCATTTTGGTTTGATTGAAAAGGAATACATGCAGAGACAGTGTCTGACTAGCAGTGGACTTTTTCTTGTTCTTATTTTGCAGTACTAGTGATTACGTTTAGGAGTGCTCTATCACTGAGTAACATCCCCAAACTTTCTATTTTTTTTTTTTAAAGAGAGAGGGACAGTGAGAGAGACATAGAGAGAGAAACAACTTTATTTAGCTTTTCCCATGGCCTTCATTGCTCCAACACTTAGTTGTGTACATGGTGATGGGGTTTGAACCCAGGTCCTCGTGCTTGCCAGGCAGCACCAAAACTGCTGAGCCACTGCTCCAGCCCCATCTATTTTTTTATTTTGAGACAGAGTGTCATTAAGTTGCTAAGGCTGGCCTCAAACTTGTGATCCTCTTGTCTCAGCCTCCCAAGTCACTGGGATTACAGGCATGTGCCATTGTGCCCAACTATAGTAGGCGGTTGCTTTTTGTACTGGATTTCTTTAAAAGTATGTGCATAATTATTCTTCTCCAATAATTCACAGAATATAAACAAACAAAAACAAAATTTTATAAAATTGCATATTAAAAAGTACATCTCCCTCTTCAGAGGCAGCCAGCTACTGCTTCCACTTCCTTTCGGATCTCCTTCCTGGTTATGTGAGAATAATACATGACTGAGTTTCATGGGATTACACAAATTAAAGCAGGTTAAGGATTTGGAATAGGGCTTTGCAAATGGTAAACATTCAATAAATGTTAACATATATCATTATTACCACCTGCAGAAAAAAATTCCAGCCATAGGTTTGCTGGCACCAGCAAGTGGCCCTTTTTTTTTATATATTCCCAAAGATTTTGTTCCAATTTCCAGTTGCAGTAAGAAAGTATGATGGGGCTGGAGGGGTGGCTCAGCAGTTACCATGCTTACCTGGCGTGCATGAGGATGTGGGTTCAGTACACAACTAAGTGTTGGATCAACAAAAACTACATGAAAAACTAAACAAAATTCTCTTTTTAAAAAAAGAGTGTATGTATGAAGTTGTGTTTGCTCAAATCCTACCCAACACTGTTGATTATTTATTTAGTCCTTCTTTTAGACAGAAAATGTTATCATTTTTTCTTCTTCTTTTTTGTTTTTAGAACAAAAGTTTTATTGCTTTGCTAGCAAAAGAAAAACACAGCAGACTCCTCTCCCAGAGGCTACGATTTTGCCCATCAGGGGTTTCTGGTTGGTTGCTTGGTTTTTGTTGCTTAGCCTGGTCTGGAACTTCTGGGCGCAAGCAATCTTCCTGCCTCAGCCTCCTGAGTAGCTGGGATTATAAATGTGCACCAGCATGCCTTGTTTAAGGCATAGTTTTTTCTTTTCTTTTCTTTCTTTTTTTGAGAGTGACAGTGAGACAGAGAGAAAGAGAGAGAACGAGACAGAGAGAGAGGGAAAGAGAAAGGGAAAGAAAGAATCAATTATTTTTAGTTTTTCATGTGGCTTTAGTTACTCAGAAACTTCATTGCATATGTGGTGCAGGGGTTTGAACCTGCATCCTCGCGCATGCCAGGTAAGCACCGTACCCACTGAGCCACTGCTCCAGCCCCTAAGGTATAGTTTTTTTTTTTTTTTTTTTTTTTTTAAAAAGAGAGAGGGACAGTGAGAGAGAGAGAAAGAGAGAAACAACTTTATTTAGTTTTTCACATGGCCTTAGTTGCTCCAACACTTAGTTGTGTATGTGGTGCTGGGGTTTGAACCCGGGTCCTCATGCTTGCCAGGCAAGCGCTGAAACCGCTGAGCCACCGCTCCAGCCCCTAAGGTATAGTTTTAATGCTGGTAAATATCAGAATCAGTTACCAGACACACAGACTCACAAATTCATGTCACTCCTTAGCCCCAAAATCAGCCTTAGTACCTGCCAATGGCACAGAAACACTTGTGCCTGATTTCCAGCCAAGATCCTTTCTCAAAGGGCCACAATGATCATCAAGATTCCCAATAATATGATATCTTGTGCAAGAAAAGATTACGAACTGCCGGGTGCAGCGTAATCCCAGCAACTCAAGTGGCTGAGGCAGGAGGATCACAAGTTCAAAGCCTCTCTAACTTATTGAGACCCTGTCTCAAAATGCAAAATAAAAAGGGCTGGGATGTAGCTCAGTGGTAAAGTATCCTGGGTTCAAATCCTAGTACATGAAAGAGAAAAGATTAAGACTATTCATAGGGGCTAGGATATTGTTCAATGTTAAGAACTTGCTTAGCATATGCCTGGCCCTGGATTCAATCCCCAGCACCATGGGGGTTGCAGGGGAAATTCATGCCTGCTTTTGGAAGGACAGAATCAATTTTATTTATTTTTCCATCTGGACTTTGTTTCTTCGACACCTAGTAGTGCATGTGGTGCTGAGGTTTGAACCTGGGTCCTCATGCATGCCAAGCAAATGCCTCAGTGCTGAGCCACTGCTCCAGCCCCAAGCTCATGCCCTTTGACGTAGAAATTTCATTTTTGGGAATTTGTCCTAAAAAAATAAATGGTTAAGGATGGAAAGATAAGTGGATAGAATGTTAATCATTATGTTATTTATAATAGCAATAATCAACCAAAAGAAGGGAAAATTGGAGCCCATCCAAATAGCCATCAGAAGCTGGGCACAGTGACATACGCCTCTAATCCTGACAACTCAGGAGGCTGGGGCAGGAGGATTGCAAGTTTAAGGCCAGCCTTAATAATGTAGGCCCTGAACAACTTAGTAAGACCCTGTCTCAAAATAAAAAGCAATAAAGGACTGGGGATATGGCTCAGTGGTTAAGCTCCTCTGGGTTCAATCCCTGGTACAAAAAAAAAAAAAAGAGAGAGAGAGAAAGAGATAAAAATCATGACCTTCTATTACCTATCACTCCAAGGTTCTATGTGTATCACAGAGTAATACTGGGAAACAAAAACAAAAACAAAAGACATAACACACATATCAAATGAATAGATAAAAATGTAAAAAGAGGGGCTGGAGCAGTGGCTCAGTACTTACGGCACTTGCTTGGCATGTGCAAGGACTGGGGTTCGAATCGCAGCATCACATACACAATGAAGTGTCGAGCAACGAAAGCCACGTGAAAAACTAAATAAAATTGAGTCTCTCTCTCTCTCTCATTGTCCCTCTCTCTTAAAAAAAAATAAAGTGTAAAAAGAAATACTTCAAGGTTAATAGCAGTTATCTCCTAGTGAAATCAAGGGGCACTTGCTTCCGCTTTCATGTATTGTTTGCTTTTTTCTTTTTTTACAATAAACACATATCTTCACAATTGGAAAAAAAACACAAGTATTTCTAAGGTAGAAAAATAAAAGAACCCAGAACCCATATCAAGGGATTCAACGCAGGGGCGCTCCACCACTGAACTGCATCCTCAACCCTTGTTATTTTTTGAGGTAGGGTCTTGCACTAAGTTGCGCAGACTGGCCTCTAACTTGAACTCCTCCTGCCTCAGCCTCCCCAGTGGCTGGATTACAGGGGTGTGCCTCTGGCTGGCTGGAGATGGAGCCAGGGGCCCCAAGCATTCTAGGCAAGCACTCTACCATTGAGCTGCATCTCCAGCCCTCCTGGTTTTAATGTGACAGTCCCCAAAGGAACACTGCAAAATGTGGAGCTGCAGTGGCTTCACCTGGGCACAAATAAACCCACCCCAGAGCGTATTCAAAAGAATCTGATGCCAAAGTCTGTTTCCTAGATCTCAGGCGTCCTTCCAGTCTTTAAAGGCCGGACTAAGTTTGCTGGCTTCCCTATTCAGATCCAATCACACTTGGCCAAGTGGTCAGAACTACAGCTGGTAATAGTGGCACTGATGGGGCAGTTACTGTGTGCAGGTCTAGGATCTAAGTGCTTTCTCTTTTTCTTTTTTGGGATCAGGGATTGAACCCAGGGGCGCTTAACCACTGAGCCGATTCCCCAGCCTTTTTTATTTTGTATTTTGAGACAGGGTCATGCTAAGTTGCTTAGGACCTTGCTAAGTTGCTGAGGCTGGCCTTGAACCTGCAATCCTCCTGCCCCAGTCTCCTGAGCCTCTGGGATTATAGGAGTGCACTACCACTAAATGCTTTATGTACATTACATTCATTTAATCCTCTTGGGAAGCACTGGCTGCATTTTAGCAGTGATGAAGATGAAGCACAGAGAAGTTAATTAACCTGCCCTGAGTCTTGCAGGTAGTGGGAGGCAGTCCTTGAACCAGAAGGCCTGGCTCCAGCTTCCATGTCCTTAGTACTATGCTGGTGAAATCTGAGAGTCCTTAGATAACAAGCAACTAAGTGCTATGTCACCAAACCTACCTAAAGTGCTGAGCCAAACTCAGGGGCAGGAGAGGAAGACTGGCACCATCATCACAGTGGCTATCATTGAGGGGTGACTGTGCTGCATTTAATGTCACCTTTAGGAGGCTTTCTCATCACCCTCATTTCACAGAGGAGGAAACTGAGTTTCAGATAGGCGATGTGACTTGCTTTCAGATCACAGAATATTCATGACAGAGTCTGCCATGGGGTTTGGCAGACTCTAAGCAGGGGGCCACAGGGTGCTGTGCAAGAAGCAAGGGCTGACCCCCACCTCGTCCGCGGGACTTGGCTCCTGGCTTCACAATCCAGATGTTGCGGTCCCCTTCCATGTCGATCTGGGGCACCAGGGCCCGCAGCTGCTGCAGGAGGTCCTCGCAGCGCTGGACCTGCGCGTCCAGGTGCCTGAGTTCTGCCCCCTCGCTGTGGGGAGATGGTGGGACTTGGACATGGGAGGGCCTGGGGGTAGAGGGGGACGGGACAAGGGCAGACACAGGCCCGCCCTGGCCATGGTCCAAGCACCTTGGTCATGCCATCCCCCTAGAGATCCCCACCCCACCCTCGAGCCACCCTGCCAGGCAGACCACAGCGGTGGGAAAGGCCGAGAAAACAGCTCACTCTCCCTCCCCTTCTAATTTCTGCAAAACGCAACCATTCCAGCTGCAGATGAGGGGAAGTGGCACACACCAAGGGCCTTCCGGATCTTACCAACTCCCCTAACAGCCTTGCGGGATCACTGTTCCCATTTTAGAAAAAAGCAAACTGAGGCTTGGAATGTTTAGGTGCGTGCCCAAGGCCACACCCTGGGTGGCTGACCGGGATTCCAGAGCCTGACGGATTCATCTGCTGAGGCTTCTTGGCTTTGTGGCATTCCCTAGTCTTGCCAGGAGGGGCCCTCCCAGTCTAATTCTACCCAAGCTCCCTGCCTTTCTTTCTCTCCCCATCACCTGACCCAAATGCTTAGCTGGTTATCGACTGTCTCCCCCAACCAGAACTTTCTTTTTTTGTGGTCTGGGGATTGAACCCAGGTCTTGGAGCCTGCGAAACACATGCTCTACCACTGAGCCTGGAAAAAAGAGCAGGAATATTTTGTGTAATTGTTCTAAATTGTATTTCCACATGCAAACGCTGTATCTCTTACTTATCAGGCGCTCCCCAAAAGTTGGTTAAATGAATGAATGGCTAAGTGTACACTTGGCAGGAGCTTGCCTCGCCAACTGGGCTATACAGAAAGGAATTCACAAAGAGGGACCCTGTTCCCCACAGAATGGAGACAGTCTGGAACTAAACCAAGTCATTAAATACCCCACATAGCCAGCTGCCTCATCTGAACTGTCCTGAAGAGCAATGTGGCCTTCCCACTAGGTGCCAACCTCTCTTTAGCATCTTAGTCTCTCAAATGTCTCCTGCCTTGGAGAACTTTTTTTTTGTACTGGGGATTAAACCCAGGGGTGCTTAAACACTAAGCCACATCCTGGTCCTTTTCACATTTTATTTTGATAAAGGGTCTTGCTAAGATGCTTAGGGCCTCACTAAGTTGCTGAGGCTGGCCTCAAACTTGCAATTCTCCTGCCTCAGCCTCCTGAGCCGCTGGAATTACAGGCATGCATCCATACCTGGTTGAGAACTTCTCTTTCAATGAGGGAGAGCCAGGAACAGTGGGGCTCAGCAAGGTCTCCTAGGAATATTCACACATAAGTCCTGACAAACTTTCCTGTGGTCCATGGCATAAAGTATCTGCTCAGTAAATCTGTAACGCAGCCCAGAAAGTGTCACCTGAAGGTAGCAGAGGCACCAGTAATTTGAAAAACCGCGTTTGATATGACTTTGTATTTAGCAAAGAAAACCTGTAAGTGTTTTTGTGGAAAAGTCAACCTTTATAAAAGTCTGACTGGTGAAGCTTGGAACTGTTTTTAAAAAGCTGCGAAACAGTGAATGTGGAATGAATGAATGCTAATCACTCCTATCAAAGCACTGAGTGCTGCACCATCTGTTTATGGTGCAGTGTTTTACGCAGTCCTGACTCCTGGGAGCTTCCAGTACTCTGGGACTTGCACCCATACTGGAAATGAAAAGGACTCATGTGCTTTACACCTGATACGCTGAGTTGGCTTTGATGATTCTTTGTTTAAAAAATATGGCAAAGGGAGGGTGGAGCAGTGGCTTAGCAGTTGCGGCACTTGCCTGACATACGTGAGGACACAGGTTCAAACTCCAGCACCACATATAAAATTAAGTGTTGGAAAAACAAAAACCAGAGGAAAAACTAAATAAAATTGACTCTCTCTGTTAAAAAAAAATTACATATGGCAGGGGCCGGGCTGTTGCTCAGTGGAAGAACACTTGCCAAGCTTGCCCAAGGACCTGGGTTCCATCCCTAGCACTGCAAAAAAAGATAAAGATGGCTTTATGTTTTTGGTTAGCGAAGGGAAAAGTAGAGCATCACTTACTTGTCATTTTCTGACATTTAGAAAAGAGACAAATGAATTATTTGCTAATGATGTGGGTTTTGGGGGCTGGAGCAGTGGCTCAGTGGTTACTGCACTTGCCGGGCATGCTCAAGGACTGGAGTTCAAACCCCAGCACCACATACTAAATGTCAGAGCAACGAAAACCAGAGGAAAAACTAAATAAAATTGATTCTCTCTCTCTCTCTCTTAAAAAAAAAAAGGAAAAAGAAAAAAAAGAAAGATGTGGGTTTCCTGATGTCATTCATTCAAAGTTTATTCACAGTTCTTGGGTTTCCCCTGGTGGGTAATTAAATCCGCTGTCCCCTCCTGCTAACATACCCTGGCAGAGACTTTAGCACAAGCTTCCCACTGGAGCTGCATTCCCCTGGCAAGCAGGCATTGTGCTTTCGTGTTGGGAGCCTGGCATGATGTGTGGCACTCAGGATGTGCCTTGCAAGTGCTTGCCCAGCGTTCTCCTGCCCTCAGCTCAATGGCCCTCCCTACAGTCTCATCTCGAAACTTCCTTCCCCTACTCAGGAACCTTCTCCCGAAGTGTGTTCTGAAAACACTACCCTCAGTGTACTTGGTGGAGCCACAATGCTGGGGTCACACCGGTACACTCTCTCCTGGCGATTCACACCACACCAAGAGGTTCTGAAGGGTGCTGCATCAAGGAAACTCGCTCAATTAACTCTGTTTAATCACTGTTTTCCAAACCCGGTTGACTGCAGAAAGCTTTTTTGCAATAACAGCTATTCGCTTCCTGGGGAATTAGCATCCCGTGCCATACTTGGGAAATGGTCTCAGGACAAAATCTAAATAGCTTACAATCCTATTTTGTGAGTGGACACTATGATTTTGTGCTGAGCACGTAATACAAATTATCTTGCCCTACCCCACCTTCCAGGCAGATAGCATCATTATTATTACTGTTGCTGTTGTTATTGTTATAATTATTTTGCAGGGCTGGGAACTGATCCTAGGGGCTAGCACATGCTAGTCAAGCACTCTGAGCTACACCCCCAGTCCAGCAGACATTATTTTAAAATTTAATTTGCATTTGAGGAAAGGAAAGTTCAAACAGATTTGTGATGTTCCCAAGATCACAGAGCTTGGAAGTCATAAAGCCAGGACTTGAACTCTGGTCTGCCTGGCACGTGGGCTGTGATCTCAGTGCCTGTGCTACACTAGGAGGTGGGAAGAGTGGTCTGGACTCATCAAGGAGGCAGTGGGAGCCCTTGCAGGTTCCTGAGTAGGGGAGGAGCAATACCAACCAAAAGAGAGAGTTCTGGGGAGGAGCTGAGGGCTGCGCTAGTTGTGAGGTCCCTAATCACCCGCCTATACTCCTGGCTGCAGGGGTACTCACTGGACCACTTGGTAGTAGCGCTGGAGGAAGAGGGACCAGCCCTCAGGGCTGAGGTACAGGGGCGCCTGCAGGTCCTTGTCGATGTCCATGTGGGCCAGGATGCTAAGGTGCTCCTCACACGCACACAGGGCCTCATCCACAAACTCTGGGGACACCGATATGGGCTTTTTTTCTGGTTTTTTGGACTGCTTGTCTCCTGCAGAGATAGGAAGGGAAGCTGTCTCTGACACGATCTCACATGGAGGCAGGCAACATGACACATGCTACAAAACTTACCATCTGAGGCCTGGCACTCAACTCAGCCTCACCGGAGAAACACCTGCAGCCTAGCCTGAACCCAGCTGCCCAGCTGCCCTGAGACCTGTCACTCACCTGAGGCTTGGCTCTAAATTTACCTGCAACTCTAACACTCACCCTTGGCCCCCACTATCCTGGGAACTGTCACTTGAATCTCCACCCTAAATGTCCCTATAGATCTATAGCCCCAGCACATACCTGCAGCCTCTCCCTGGGACCTTTCATACATCTGAGACCCTGCACCTGAAAGCCTTGGCCTTTGAACCCAAATATACACAGAATCTAACATGGCATTATTATTATTATTATTATTATTATTATTAGTTTTGCAGTGCTGGGGACTGAACTCAGGGCCTCATGCTTGCCAGGCAAACTCTTCCAAAGCCACATTCCCAGCCCCCAACATGACTCCTGAAGCACAAGAGAAGTCCAGACCCACACCCAGAATCCAGACCCAAGTCCACAATCAACCCACAGAACCACTAACCTACACGAGCGTGCACGGCCCTGACACACACCTGCAAGTCAATCACTAGAACGTGACTCTGAGGATTCGCTGCACACCGCAGCTCTTTCCCACTTCAGAACACCTGCAATCCTTCAAAATTCTGAAACATAACTGAGCACTCAGATCCCTGCATCCTGACCCACACTGGAGCCCATCGCCATGAAGCTTAAGTGCAGGGTCTCTCACCAGTAGAGGACCCCTGTGCTCCTGATCCTGGCACACAACAGAGCCTTCCTGTATGTGACACACTTAGTGCAGGGGACAGAATGGGGAAGAGGCAGGCGGAGATTTTTTTTCTCAGAATCCCTGGCTAATGAGCCCTGCATTACAGGATTAGGGGCTTGGGCACAGGAGCTAAGCCAGTACAGGGAAGGACCACCATGCAGGAAGGGTTCTTCTGTGTGCCCACCACTCCCCGATGTTCCTTATCTTCCATCACAAAGGGCTCAGGACTCCTGTAAAGTGCCACCTTGCACTGCTTCCTCTTCCTCCTAGGACTCATCTCCCCAAGGCAGGGAGGGGCCATGCCTTCTTAGTCTGCCCTGCTCTCCACACCAGGTCCACTGGAAGGCTCATCACCAAACAGGAAGACAGGTACATGGGAGGGTGGGACAGAAGAATGGATGAGCCATTGGACAGAAGGATAGATAAATGGTAGTTGGGAGAATGGAAAAGCACATGGATAGCTTGGTAGAAGGATCTGTGAAAGGACAGGTGGGAAAGTGGGGAGTGGCTATGGATGTTAGGAAGCATGGAGCTGAAGGCAGGGGGTAATTGAGGAGATCAACGGTGGGTGGGTAGGTGGGAAGATGGATGGAAGGATGGGTGGATGGATGGGTAGGTGGTTGAATGAGTGGGTGGATGGATGGATGGGTGTACAGATGGATGGGTGGCTGGATGGATGGATGGGAGGTGGATAGATGGGTGAGTGAATGGATGGATGAGTGAAAGGATGAATGGATGGATGAGATGATGGGTGGATAGGTGAGTGGATGGATGGGGGATCTCTAGATGGGTGGATGAATGGATGGATGGGTGGATGGGTAGGTGGGTGGGTGGGTGAATGGATGGGGGATAGATAGATAGGTGGGTGAATGGATGGATGGGTGGATGGGTAGGAGGATGGATGGATGGATGGATGGACGGATGGGTAGGAGGATGGATGGATGGATGGATGGACAGGTAAATGGGCAGGTAGGTAAGAGGATGGGTGAAAACATGGATGAACAGATGGCTGCGTAGATAGAAGGACAAGTTGGGGCAGGAAAGGAGTTGGATGGTCATGTGGATATGGATATTGGAGTATGACGGGTAGGGGAATGGAGGTGACCCACAGTACTTACCTGAGGCCTGTTCCTCTTCTTCCTGGATAGCGCATGACTTCCATTCCGACTTCACCACCAGCTTGAGAACGTTGCGGGCAGCTGTCAGCCAGAAGTCCTCTGCTCCCGGGGCAGGGGATACCCTGCTCAGCCCCTAGGCTCAAGGCCTGTTCTGGTTCTGGAACCTGATTGTGACTTGCCCCATTCTGGATGCAGAACCTGACTCTACCTTTTCTGACTCTAGAACTTGGGTGAGAACCTGGCTTCTGTTTCAGTTGTAGATTCAGACCCAGAATGAGACTCAATTTGGCTTGTAGTCTGTCCTCAACATCTGGCCTGGACCTGTTTTCCCATTTCTTTCTTCAGTTTCTCACCATTTTTATTTTCTGGTACCAGGAATTAAACCCAGTGATGCTTAACCACTGAGCCACATCCCCAGCCCTTTTTACTTTTTACTATGAGACAGGGTCTCACTAAGTTGCTTAGGGCCTCATTAAATTGCTGAGGCTGGCCTCTAATTTGCTATCCTCCTGCCTCAGCCTTCCAAGCCGCTGGGATTACAGGCATGCACCACCACACCACCAGGCCCTCACCCACTTTTGATACTTATTCTAGCCTAAGAACCAAACCTTGACCCATGCCCTAGTTTGCATTTGGAACATAACTTAAGACCCCGCATCTAACCTGGATCCAAATTCTATTTTGAACACATTCTGGAGTTGGAAGCTATTCTGCCTTAGAAACCCCCCAGTCTACAGTCTTTTATGGAACTTGATCCAGTCAGTGGAACTTGACATAGACCTAGAATCCATTCTGGATTCCGAACTCAACAAACCCACCAACTTTTAGAACTTGCTGCCAACCTTTAGAACACAAGAAGGCCACCTAAGTTACGCTGGAGGTCGGGCCGCAAGCTGGGAGGGTCATTAAGAGAGGGCATGTTGGGACTGAAGAAGGGGAAGGAAATCTGCAGGGGGCAGATGAGGAAATCCTGTTCCCCAGTATGAGCCAGAGATTTGGCCCTGCCCTTCAGCCCGAGGGTTCTGGTGTAGGGCTGGGTCTCCTTACCTACGAAAGCTTTTTTGTCATCTTCAGCCCCCAGGCGGTAGCAACGAGGGAAGAAGGAATCAGCATCAGCCTCATCAAACCAGGGCAAGTTCCGGAGATTGAGACACAGACCCACCTATGGAATTAGGGGCTGAGGGGGGCAGGGTGGGACTCCCCCCACAGCCAGCACACATCCAGGCAGGAAGACTTTGCCTGAATGTCCTCAGAGCCTCTACTCTGGTTGCTAAAGCCTGCCTTGTTCACATCTACCTCCATGTCTGCCTGGTGGTCCCCTTTGCCACAAAGGCCCCACATCCCTCCCATCCACCTGTCTGGTCTACGAATTCCTCCAGCCCACACCAATGATAAAAATGACAGACCCCAATTATAAATCTTGTCACAACCCTAGAAGGCAGGCCTTAGGGTATTCTCAGGTGAAGAGTAGGACACAGAGGCTTAGAGAGGCAAAGCTACCTGCTAAGAGACCCAGAGAAGACAAAATGGAGCCATCACAGCCAGATGGGCTGGGCTGAAGAGGGAAGGGCCCCCTTGCTCACAGTCTGGATTTGGCATGGGGGGCACAGATCCTATTGGTATCCTGGAGGCCAGCTTGGTCAAGATGTCTACACTACCACATGTCCTGCAGGGGTTGAATTAGAACCCATGTCTTTCTGACTCCCAGTCTCACTGACAAGGAGAGCAGTGGGAGGGGTTGGAAGTTGCCCTGCCTCCTCCCTGAGGAGCCCACCTTTGTGGTAAAGGAGCCAGCCCGGGCATAGTGGTTTATCATCTGGTCCTTGGACAGGAAGCGACAGTCCAGCACATCTCGCCGGGTGGTCCAGATGAGGTAGGGTGTCTCGTTCCGGACCATTCGGGACTAGGGGAGGAGATGGACACAGGGAGGCCAGTGTGAGCAGCTTCCCCCCACCCTGGTGAGTAGGAAGGAGAGGAAGCTTCCAAACTGTGCTGTGGTCCTCACACCATTTCTTTGTAAGGCATGAAGGACATCTCTTCCTCCGGGGCAGAGAGTAGGCCAGCTTTTCAGCCCTTCTTTGGCTTATTGCTCTTAAGATGCACAACAGAGGGGCTGCAGTGGTGGCTTGGTGGTTACAGCGCTTGCCTGGCATGCACAAGGACACAGGTTCGAACCCCAGCACCAAGTACACAACAAAAAGTGTCAGAGCGACAAAAACCATGTGAAAATTTAAATAAAAAATTGATTCTCTCTCTCTGTCCCTCTTCCCTCTTTTTTCTTTTTAAGAGATAGGGACAGTGAGAGAGAGAAAGAAAATCAATTTTATTTAGTTTCTCATGTGGCTTTCGTTGCTCTGACACTTCGTTGTGTACGTGGTGCTGGTGTTTGAACCGGTGTCCTCATGCATGCCAACCAAGTGCTGTAACCGCTGAGCCACTGCTCCAGCCCCAGGAGGTAGAGCTATTAATACTTAATACCACCCAGGTGCCAGGCCCTGTTTGAGGCATTTTCTATGTTAATCCATGGATTCCTCACCCAGACCCTGTGAGGTACTGATTATCGTGATCCCCGTTCCACAGACAACAGGACTGAGGTACACCGAGGGTGAATGACTTGCCCCAGGGTTCACAAAGCTGAAGCAAATGAAACTGCCAGTTTTCAACCTCTTCTGCCATGCTGAAGGGGCAATTTCATATAGTTCAACTTGGTAAGAGTTGGTGCCCAGCTGTGAACTCAAGTGTCCTCTCCTCCGCCAGAGGAGGCCAGCCTCTCTGAGTTGCTTAAGCCCTTCCCATCAGCCCTCAATTGCCAAGGCCAGAGGAAGCAGATGAACAAAGATTTTTACCTGGAAGGGACAACTAGCATGCACAGAGGATGTGACAGCCTTGTGAGAACTTAATAAAGTCCCTCACTGCTCTGGGAGCCTATCCAGCCTTTAGAGAAGCAATCATTTTTATGTA
This sequence comes from Aplodontia rufa, assembly GCA_004027875.1. Classification (NCBI taxonomy): domain Eukaryota; kingdom Metazoa; phylum Chordata; class Mammalia; order Rodentia; family Aplodontiidae; genus Aplodontia; species Aplodontia rufa. The sequence continues at coordinate 15,662 of PVKS010000878.1, read as the reverse complement.
GATGGGGAAACTGAGATCCAGAGAAGAAAAGAACTTGCCTGAGCTCACCCAGCTGGACACCAGAGCTCGCCCTCTGATTAGACACCCTCCTGCCAACCTGTGTTTCATCTTGGCCCCCAGGGCCCTTACCATCAAAGCATGTGTCCCATCTAAGTCATCAAATTCCAGAAAGCCATCGAAGTCAAACAGCTGTGGTGGCCGAAACTGCTCTTCCTCTTCTTCATCCTCTGCAGATGCAGAGCGCAGATCTGATGAAAGCCAGGTTCCTGCCTCATTATAAGTCCTCACCCCTGGGATTGTGGGAACAAAAGGAAGAAGGCTCAGGAGGGGTCTTGCGCAAAGCAAGGGAACTGCTCACCTTCCTCAGTGGTGTCACTGTCACCCATCACTGAGCTGTCCAGTTCTTTCTGGGGCAGCGGCAGGGTGGTCCCTGTGTGATGGATCATCTTTTTCTCCACCCAGCCCCTCCGGCGTAGCAGACACCGGATAACTGGGTAGCGGCCTTGGATCATAAAGATCTTCTTCTGCTGTAAGGTGAGAGATGGAGACTTGTTCAATAAGCACAGCCTCGGTGTCACACACAGTGGCTACAGTGGTGACCCAGTCACAGTCTCTGCCTCCAGGAATTTTTTTTAATGTTTTACAGCACTGGGGCTGGAACTCAGGGCCTTGTTCATGCACGAGTGCTCTACCACTGAGCTACACCCCCAGCCCTTTGTAAAATATATTTCATTTTGAACCAGGGGTGGTGGTGCACACTTTTAATTCATCCCAGTGACTCAGGAGGCTGAGGCAGGAGGATAGCAAGTTCAAAGGCAGCCTCAGAAATTTAGCAAGGCTTAGAGCAACTTAGCAGAACCTTGTCTCAAAACAAAAAATAAAAAGTGCTGGGAATATGGCTCAGTAGTTAAGCACCCCTGGGTTCAATCCCTGCTACCAAAAAGAAAATTCATTTTGAGACTGAATGTCACTAAGTTGCCCAGGCTGGCCTCTGTAGGGAATATCAATGGGACAAATAGCTTATAAACATGAAGGGAAATGAATATGCACAGTGTCTAGGTATGGTAGTGAACGCTGTTAATCCTAGTGACTCAGGTTGAGGCAGGAGGATCACAAGTTAGAGGCTATCCTCAGCAAGTTAGCAAGACCCTAAGCAACTTAGCAAAACCTTGTCTCAATAAAAAAATAAAAGGGCTGGGGATATAATTCAGTGGTAAAGTACACCTGGGATCAATCCCCAGTACCAAAACCGATAAATAAATATGCATAGTAATAATGTTGGTGGTAATAGCTGTTTATTGAGTGTTATTATATATTAAGCACTTCATGAATTACTAACAACAATACACATGTTTATTAGACTGTTTTCCCCATCTCACTGGTTATGAAATAAAGTTATGGGGAGGGGAAGTAGCTTGGCCATACCATGGTTAAGTGAAAGAGATTTCTTTTTGTGGTGGGGACTGAACCCTGCCCATGCTAAACACAGTTCTGTCACTGAGTTACACTCCCAGCCCCAAGAGCATGGATTTAAATCTAGGCAGTCTGGTTCCAAAAGCTGTACACTTAATGAGACCCAGAGAAATTACTTAGAAATACATAATCAAGGAAGGTTAAAAAGCAGCCAGGAATAAACAGAGCTGAGCAGAGGGCAGCTTAGGCAGAGAGAAACGCATGAGGCAAAGGAAGCTAAAAGAAGGCCAAAGACGAGTGCGGTCTGGAAAATGAAGGGGTGAGTCCAGGAGGGGCAGGCAGTGTGGGTAGACTGTGGAGGGTCAGGGCTTGGACTTGGATTTTATACTACGAGTAGCATGAAGGGTAGATGAGGGAGAACACAGTAGAAAGCTTCTAAGTTTGTTTTGCTGCTGTACAGGGAAAAAATGGGGGGGTAATCATGGAGGCAGACTGAGAAGGCTGTTTTGTTTACAGTGGAGAGGGAGTGCAGATGCAGAAGTTGTGATTCTTTTAGGAGTCAGAGATGACCAATGATTTTTTTTTTTTGATGATGAATGATTTTGCTGATGGAATTAAAACAGGAAGAGTGGATTTTTACTTAAGCAACTAAGTCCAGACTGGGAAGTCAGAAAATGGGGCTGGAGCAGTGGCTCAGAGGTTATTTTCAGAGCTCACCAGTCATGCGCAAGGACCCGGGTTCAAACCCCAGCCCCAAGTACACAACTAAGTGTCAGCGCAACGAAGGCCACAAGAAAAACTAAAGTTGATTCTCTCTCTTTCACTGTCCTGGTCTCTTAAAAAAGAAGAGGAGGAAGAGGAAGAGAAAGAAGGAGAAGAAGGAAAAAAGAAAGAAAGAAAGGAGGAGGAGGAGGTGGTGGTTTGGGACATGAGATTGAAATTCCTGTAAACTCTGGGTGGAGATGTCAAATGGAGGGCTGAGTTATCTGCAGCTGGAGGGCTGGAGAGGGCATGTGGCAGGTCCAGCACACTGACTGGACTCAGCCCAAGGAGAGAGGCAAAGCAGACAGGCACAGGGAGGGGGGGGTCCAGGGAATCACTAGCATCTGAGGAACCTTCCAAGGCAACGGACAAGCCCCAGCTAGGAAGAATGGAAGCCCGTGCAGTCAGCTAAAGGGCCACCCCTGCACCTTAGCTTTGGGGGACAGCCAGCTCTGCCAAATGAGGAGTGGAGCAGGGCTGTGGATTTGGCTCCTGGGAGGTCACCAAGGACCTTGATAAAAGTGGTTTTTCTAAAGGAAAAGGATTGGAAAGACAGAAAATCAGAGGGCGGGGAGCTGAGGAGTGAATTCCAGGTTAAAAAAAAGCGCTGGCTCAGTGGTTACCGCACTTGCCTGGCGTGCGCAAGGACAGGGGTTCGAACCCCAGCACCACTTACACAATGAAGTCAGAGCAACAAAGGCCAGATGGAAAACTAAATAAAATTGATTCTTTCCCTCTCTCTCTCTCTCACTATCCCTCTCTCTTGAAAACAAACAAAAAAGGCGGGACAAGCCACCCAGGGTCCTTTCCAACACCCTCCAGCGCCGACCTTGACAGCTCTCTCCACTTGGATTCTGGCGTTTCTCAGCCGGCCCATGTGATGAGGCGTCTTGGAGAATCCTCGCCAGAGGACAAGGGAGCCTGCAGAGCGAGACGGAGGGGGACGGGCAGGCTGGGGCTCAGCCGGGGTCTTGCCGGCTCCGTGCGCGCGCCAACCCTTCTCCCCTCTCCTCCACCCGCACCGCTCCTCCGGCCCCGGCAGACGGCCACCGAGCGCCTCACCATCCTGCGGCGGGGGCTCATCCGGCGCCTGGGCGTGCCAGGGGCTGGGTGGGCGGAGATCTGCAGCGCCCGCCCCGCGGGGGCCGAGGACGCGAGTCTCGCAGGCGCGGCCGGGGCGGTGCTGGAGGGCGGGACTGCTGGCCTGGCGCTGGCCCTCCGGGCGACCCTCCTGCCACGGCTCGGGCCATGGCAGTCTCCCGGGCGGCCAGAATTCGGGGTGGTGAGCCCAGGGCCACGGGGCGGGAGAACTGGTGCGTGGCTCAGGTAGCTGCGGCTTCCATGGCCAACTGTTAGCCGGGCCGCCCTCCTGGCGGTACCAGGTGGCCGAGTCCCGGGGCGCGAGCCCCAGGTCCCTGGTGCTCAGGAGCAGCGCCGCGCCAGGGCCCTGCATGCGACCCTCGCCACGCGCGCCCTTCCAGCGCCCTGGAGCCCCCTTCCCTCCGCGCGCCGCAGCCCCTTGGAGCGGCGCCCAGGCCCCGCCCTCTGTTTGCTGTCACCATAGAAACCATTCCCCAGGCACAATCAGTCCCTAGGGTTCCGGGGCCGCTGTGGGCCCTGGGGCGGTGGAGCGAGGACTTTCCACTGCGCGCCAAGCTCTGAGCTTCACTTAACCCCACACCCTTGAGGAGCGGGGCACTGAGGGTGGAAGAACAGGACGCTGGGCCGCCAATCACTGTTAGTGTCTTGGCTCTTTATCCACGGAGTTCCTGCGCGGAATGGACCCCACCGTGCTAAGCACTGGGCTGGGTGCTGACAAGTGGGCCCTGACCTCCGGGAGCTTATAAGCCCAGTGCTGAGGAAATAAAAGCAAACAATAAAAAGCTACAAAGAACAAGCAAGGCGCTGAACCGGGAGTGCATGTTAGGGCAAAGATGTCCTCTCTAAAGAGGTGACATTTGAGCATTCTAGATACAGCTAAGTCTAAGCAACAAAGCTGAGGAGGGTGAGACCCTTTCTGCGGAAGTAAAATGCAGCCAGAGTAGCTGGAGCCTGGTAAGCCCAGATCAGATCTGAGGGCCTGGCAGATGGAGCTAGCAAGTTGTTTGGGGACAGAATGACAGTCCAGGCTGTATTTGGTGGCAATAATGATGAGGTGCACAGCACATGCCTCCTCTCCTGATAACTCAGGAAAACTGAACATCACCTGAGTTGACCACAGAAGAGATGTAACAGGCCATTTTAGAGGAAGTGGCAAAGCATTATCCTCCAAAGTCACCGGGGTGACAGGGCTCCAACATGTTAACGTGCCACAAATCACAAAGCACAGGTAGCACTGGGACCCAGGTTTCCCTCCAAAGGCTGGCTCTATCTCCCTGTGATTGTCACTCAATAGGGTCACAAACCAGCAGTTTGATGGGCAAACTTGCAGACCCCATAAGTGCAGTCCAGGGGAGAGAATCCTGGCCCCAAAACCCAGTCACTGGGAAGTTCTTACAGTGAAGGTGGTACAGTCTACCTGTCCAGGGACCCCATAGATTACCTTTCCCAACCCCCTTTGGCTGGTAACAGGGTTCCTCAAAAGGCCTAACCCCGGAGAGGACCAGCTGAATATCAACCACCCAGTCTGTTCTCATCAGTCTGCAAATCTGGTTTTAAGGACGTCAGATCCAGGGAGAGATCTGATATCAGGGTTCTCACTGGCTCACCCGGGCAATGCTGTCCTGTGAGGGCTGAGTGAGCAGCTGCCATATCCTTGTGGGTAATTCTGCTGTGAGCACCTTTAATGTTCACTGCAATGCTACAATATAGCCATGTGCCCCTGAGCAGGGCCTAGCTAATTCAGCAAGGCAGGAGGTCACAGAGGTAATGTCATAAAGGGGATGATAGCTATTCAAGTTGCACCCACCAGCCCCTCCCAGCCTTTAAGCTTAGCATGTTGATATTTATCAGACAACCCAGATATGGGGCTGGTGGAATCAACTTCATTAAGTGCCTGTGTAGCAGGGTCCGTGCCATGTGGGAGGCTGAGGGAAAAGGACCACAAGTTTGAGGCCAGCTTGGGCAATTTAGTGAGACCTTGCTTCAAAAAACAAAAAGGTCTGGGAACGCAGCTCAGTATTTAAATGAAAAAGAAAAAAGAAACCAAAGCATAGAATATAGACAATTTGCCCAAATTCAGCAACAAGAGTCAGGACTCTAGCATACATCAGTTGTTAGTTTAATTGAAGTTATCACTAAGAATGGTCTAGCACTACCCAATGTAACTTTGACAATGGAAATGTATGTGCTGATATGGTAGGTACTACTCACTGTAGCTACCGAACACTTGAAATGTCATCAGTGAAACCGAGGAACCAAACTGTAAACTTTACTTAACTGTAGTACTTTAAATAGCTACATGTGAACCCAGGCAAATTCACACATGCCTGTAATCCCAGCTCAGGAGGCTGAGGCAGGAGGATTTCAAGTTTGAGGCCAGCCTCAACAACTTAGTGAGACCCTGTCTCAAAACTAAAATAAAAGGGCTGGGGATGCGGCTCAGTGGTTAAGTGCCCCTGGGTTCAATCCACCATACCAAAAAAAAAAAAAAAAGAAAGAAAGAAAGAAAGAAAATAGCTACATGTGGATAGTGATTACTGTTTTAGCCAGGCAGAAGTCTACCCTTCTGTTCAGGGTCTGGAGATTCTGAACAAGCTATTTCATCTCACTGAAGCTCAGTTTCCTTATCTACAAAACAGGGTCACTGTTTCTCTGAGGTCATCTTTTAGTCTACTTGAGATCATGTGGAAAGCATCAAAACTCTGTACAGGCAGGACTGCAATGCAGGAGGTCTCTGGGTTGGAGCCCTTGGCAGGGACAGTGATAGGATCAAGACTGGTGGGGTGGTCCAGGCCCAAGCACCAGCCACCTGGTCTCAGGAAATAAAAAAGCCCCACTTCCCTTCCCTTCACATATACACACAGAGTACAGACCTCATGCAGCCCCGAAGGGGCAAGAAGAGACTTTAATCAGGGGAGGGAGGATTCACCAGAATCGGAAAAGACAGAGTGTGGAGCAGAGGAGCTAGAGCAGGTGTAGAGGGCCCGGGCAGGAGCTCTGGAGGACTCACCTCTCCTCTTCTAGCACAGGCACTGCACTGACAGACAAAGTGTGACACTGGCCCTTCTCTGTTGGGAGGGAACCAAGCGGCCCCTGAAGCCAGAAGTTGCCTGGCTTTTGGGCACCAGCTCCTACGCATGGCTGGTAGTCATGGATTCAGCCCTTGTCCCCAACCAGTGCTGGGAGGCCATCTTTAGGCAGAGCCTGAAGCTCATAGATGGTCCCCACCACTTCTACTAGGCCCAAACAGGCTGGGGATTGGAGGGCAAGGGAGAGAAACTGTAATCCAAAACCTTCCTTTCTCCCAACCTGGGGTGGCACAGGGGAGAAAAAGTAGTCGCCTTCTGGCTCCAGGCCCGCCCAGACCCACAGCGACCAATAAGGTACAATCACTGGGACCAGTCACAGCCACTGGAGGTGGAGGTTGTTTGTTTAAAAACAAAAAGACAAAAAAGTTACAGTCTCCTACATAAGCACAGAGTTTAAGTTTCAAGACGTTAAAAAAAATCTGTCCCGGCCCAGGGGACTGAACATCAGAAGCCAGCCTGACCAGGCACGTGTGGCCTTGGGGCAGGTCCACTGCTGCTTTCTTGCCCAGCTAGCAAGCACACCACCCCCCTCCCTCATCTAGTGCCCACCCAACCCAGCTCCCCGCTTCTGCCGCTGCCGTTGCCGTTCTGGCGAGTGACTCCAGGACACTTTCGCAGAGACACAGGGAGAGGCTGAGGGGGAAGGACACAAGATCCAGCCAGATGGTTTAAAACTGTCAAGAGAACCGAGATGGTGAATAGTGGTTAATATTGTATCCAAGCGGGCCTTCCCTGGTGGGGCAGCTGCAATGTGCTCAGATCTCTGAACAATGGGGTTAGGTCCCTGAACACCCTATGGGCACACTCTTAAATCAGCACAGTGGGGCACTGACACTAAACCTAGCATTAGACAAGGCAAAAATCAGTGTTGAGGGTTTGTCCACAGCAACCCTGGACTATTATTATGGACACTGCTATAAACCTTCGTTGAGGGGCTGGAGTGCTGGTTCAGCAGTTGGAGCGCTTGCCTGGCATGCACAGGGACCCAGGTTTGAACCCCAGCACCACATACATAACTAAGTGTCAGACAAATAAAGGCCAGATGAAAAAATAAATAAAACTGATTTTCTCTCTCTTCAAAAAACAAAACAAAACAAAACAAAACCTCTGGGAAAGTCTTGTTTGGTGAGCAAAGGTCCCTTCTTTAGACATGAAGACTCGGAGCCAGGTCCAGTGGTGCATGCCTGTGAACTCAGTAACTCAGGAGTCTCTGGAAGAAGGATCACGAGTTCAAGGCCAGTCTCAGCAACTAGCAGAAACCCTAAGCAACTGAGTAAGACCCTGTCTCAAAATAAAAACTAAAAAGGGCTGGTTAAGCACCGCTGGGTTCAACAAAAACAAAACAAAAAGACATGGGGCTCCGGCAGGCCAAGGGGAGAGGGATCCAGCTCTGGGTGATTCTCCAATCAGGACAGGGCTTGAAATGTTTTCTGCCCTCAAGGACTGCTGAGAACAGTCCTTGACACTTAATAAGCGAGACACTGTGAACCAATGGCTGATGACTGCGCACAGCCCAAAGTCTGGCCCATGTGGTGCTTAAAAGGCTAGAACTAGCTGCCAACCTTCAAAACATGGACGATGCCGCAAACCTAAGCCTGGTGTTCTTTTGAAGACAAAACGGTGGAAATCCTTTTCAAATGAGGCCCGAGCTCACCAGGTCTCCACCCAGCCAACCTCACTCCCACATGCTGCCGCCTGACCTGGGCATGTGCTTGAGTTTGTGACCCTGACAGGGACTGTGGTGCTGTCTTAGATGTTTAAGTCAAAAAACTCAGTTCCCCATCAGGATCCTCCATTTCCTGGCTCTGGAACCTTTGGCATGCAACTTGACTCCTAGAAATCAGTTTTTACTTTTTCATCTGGCCATTATTTCTCTGACACTTAGTTGCATATGTAGTGCTGAGGTTTGAACCTGGATCCTTGTGCATGCCAGGCAAGTGCTCCAACTACTGAGCCACCGCTCTAGATCCCTGTGACTGGACTTCTTAACCTCAGTTTAATCACTTATAATTTGGGAACGCCTGACTCAAAGATTGTTTAAAGTTTGTTTTTTATTTTTAAAGAGAGAGAGAAGGAGAGAATCAATTTTATTTCGTTTTTTTACGTGGCTTTCGTTGTTCTGACACTTTGTTGTGTATGTGGTGCTGGGGTTCAATCCTGGGTCCTCGTGCATGTCAGGCAAGCGCTGTAACCACTGAGCCACTGCTCTTGCCCCTTGAGTTGTTTTTTTTTTAAATAGGAAAAAGAACACACCACAGATTCCTATTTTAAAAATTAAGCGAAAATTGTGAATATGCTTTATAAGCTGTATTAACTACGAAAATGCAATCATCAGGGGCTGGAGTGGTGACTCAGCGGTTGTGGCACTTGCCTGGCATGTGTGGAGACCTGGGATCACACCCTAGCACCACATGCACAGCTGAGTGTCAGTGCAAAGAAAACCAGATGAACATTTGGGAAGGACTGATTCTCTCTCATTGTCCCTCACACTCTTTAAAAAAAAAAAAAAAAAAAAAAAAAGAAATCATCATAAATTAAGTTGAGAAGTTGAGTATTAAATGACGGAGCCAAATATTAACTTGAGGCAAGAGTTATTTTCCCTCACAGTTGGATCTAGATGCCCTGGCCATAAAACTTCGGTGCCACCATACACAGAAAGTTCACTAGGTATCAGGTGTTCCATTTGACATACATGATCTCATTTAAAGTTCAACTGCTCTGAAAGGTAAATATTAACAGTATTCTCATTTCACAGGTGAGAAAACTGAGACTTAGTTGGGAGGCTCAGCAACATGCCTGAGTAGGCAGAGGAGTCAGACCAACACCCAGGTGGTCTGAGTGGTTGCTATGACGAATGACAGCACTGCCTTGTGCACTTAAGCACCCTCAGAAGAACTACATCCCAGGGGAAGGGGGTGTAATTTCCATTTTTAGAAATCTGAGCTCCTTCTGGGTCAGATCTGTATGCACTGGTGGGAATAAACACTAAATCTACCATCTAGGGATCCCAGTCAACTCTGGAACACATCAACAAACCAGATTGTTTGGAAGAAAGAAAAAAACACTAAGAAGGCATGTCCTGAATGTCTAAACAAGAACATCTATGTCATCGGTTCCTCAATGTAAACACTACCTCCTCTTCCGAGGTCTGCAGTCCTTTCAGTTAGAAAGGCACAGTTTCAAAGGGATCTGGAGTCCTTACGCCCTTGCAATTAATGGGAAACAGGTTGAAGAAATCAGGACTTGAAGCCTGAGAAACAGATGCTGAAGAAAAATATTTAATTCTGTTTGAGAAGTGGAATTACACTGTGATTAACTGTCCTATGTTCCCGGAAACTTGGTATGTGCACCTCACTCGCCACACATAGGGACTGAGCTAGGATAGGTAAGAATTTGGGGGACATATTAAAATGTGGAAATTAATGTCTTAAGTCCCCACAAGAGACCAAGAGGCATCCCATACACCAAGAGACTGCTGCGCATAAGATATCCTAGAGGCCTCGGGAAACATGAACACACTGTTGGCACCGCTTTCCCACCAAGTGCTAGTCCGCATGGCTCCTTCCACCTCACACGGAGATCAGGAAGCCCCACTTACATTCTTGAGAAACTCCTCAGCCACGATCCGTGCACGGGCGTTGACTGACAGCTTCATCTCGCTGATCTCCTTGTCTATCTCCTCCATGAAGTGGATCACAAAGTCCACCAACTTGTGTTTGTACATCTGCTCCGTGTGGAAGTTGGTTATCAGAAAACTAATATCATAGCCCTAGGAAAGGAAGGCAGTGGAGAGGAGAAAGAGAAGAAACAGGAGAGAATTAGCACCAGGAACACTTAGCTGGCCATGTTCCCTACTCCACTCACCCATGTGCTTCCAGCTGGCTACCACCTTCTCGCAAGCTAATCTGCCCTGTCAGTCAGCACCCAAACAACTGAACCCGAAGAGAATTCTGTATATATCAGACGTCTCTGGAAAACTATCTATGGCACAAATAGCCTTGTTTTTAAAATAAATTCAGAGAGAACGAAGAGTCTTAGAATCTTGGTTCACAATAAGGAACAATTTTGCCCAGAGAAGACACAGGAGAAGGGGGGGATTTAGGGGAAGATTGTCTTTTACAAAGTGTGTGAAAAAGAGCAACTTTATTTACTCTAAGTGGCCACTGAGGTTAGATTGAGGACCAGCAGATGATGAAGAACTTGGCCAACGCATCTGGTGTATCTTCCTGATGGCCTGTGCTGCTCTGCCATGCAGCTGCCAGGAGTATTTGAGGTTCGCCTGGTAGGGAGTACGTGTAAAGGATTCAAGTGCAAAGTCAAGCAGCAACTGACCCAATGTTAACCATGGCTTTGAAAAACTATGATTCAGTGGTGGCTCTGGGAAAGAGTGATATGTAGACCCTAAGCTTCTACTCCTCCAGCTGAGATGAAGGCTGACTCTCGCCTCAAGCAGGGGTCCCCTGCAGCTGGACAAGTAGGGGCTGTAGCTCAGTGGTGGAGTGCTTGATAATGTGCATAAGGGCCTGCACTGAACTCCCAGCACCATAGTAACAAACCACCTGAGAAGCAGCAAACAATCCCACGGGATGCTGTGACAGAATCCCAGGAGACAGAGAGATCCACAGGGTCTTACCTCCACTGGTTTCCTTCGAAGGATGAAGAAGTTCTCTGCTCTCATCATCATAAAGCGCATGAACTTGTGGCATAAAATCTTCTCAATCTCATCAGCCTGGTGAGAACACAGGAGAAGACGGTTCTCTAAAAACTGACATCAGAAGCCACAAACAACCGCATCCCAATAGGCCCTAGACCCGTGGAAGGCAGACGGTTTGGTACTGGGAGGAGTCACTCACTGCACTGTGAAGGATGGAGACACGGATGCCACGTGAAAGGAGGATCTCCGTAAGGGCCCCGACGCTAACGAGGCATTACTGTAATCACATCTTCACCCATTCCAGTGGGGCAATTCTGGCAAACCAGTCTCTTGTTGCTCTCTCAGAGTCCACACCCCCACTTGAAGTTACCTTTCCCTTTCTCATGTCAAAGGGCTCTACTTCCTCAAGTGTATGGCACATACCACCCGAGGTATCGGAGACAACCTTAGGCAGTCTCTGCTTCAATGACACTCAACACCAAACAATCCCCAAAGTCTATAACTTTTGAACGCTTTCAATATTTCTAAGAGAAGAATTCTACAGCAGGATGCTAGAATGCCCTTAAAACCTCCCCACGCGGGGCTGGAGCGGTGGCTCAGCGGTTTCAGCGCATGCCTGGCAAGCACGAGAACCCGGGTTCAAACCCCAGCACCACGTACACAACTGAATGTTGGAGCAACTAAGGCCATGTGAAAAACTAAATAAAGTTGTTTCTCTCTTTCTCTGTCTCTCTCACTGTCCCTCTTTCTTTAAAAAAAAAAAAAACCTCCCCACGCTTGATCTTCCACCACTATTTTTTACATTACATTGTTCGTAGCAGTGGGATTCACTTTACAGTCATACATGCGCTCAACATAATTTGGTCAATTTCATTTCCCACTGAGCTTTATTATTTTTTTTCTTTTTTGGTACTGGGAATTGAACCCAGGGCCACATCCACTGAGACAGGGTCTAAGTTGCTAAGGGCCTTGATAAGTTCCTGAGGCTGTCCTTGAACCTGCAATCCTCTTCCCTCAGTCTCCTGAGTTGCTGGGATTACAAGTGTGCACCACTACGCCCGGCTCATTTTCCACTTTTAACAAAGACTCATGTTGGAATTTTCTGTAGTCTGAATTGAACAACATTGTTTTGTTTTCATTGTGTTTATTTTTACAGTTGCAAAAGATTGCAGTGATACTGCATTTCCAATTATGACATAAAGTTTCCTTTTCAATTTAAGTAAAAGGAAGTAAGTCAAATTTTCAAAATCTATTAAGTAAATCAGCCATCCAGGTGGTATACATACATGTCAAGTACTGTGGGGGTTGGGCTAGAGCGGTGGCTCGATAAGACACAGCCCTTGCCTGGCATATGCGAGTACACAGATTCAAACCCAAGCACCACGTACACCACGTACATAAAGTATTGGAGGAACAAAGTCACAAGAAAAATAGTAAACGTTGTTTGAGGAAACATTTAAGAACTGGCTTTTTTTTTCCTTAAGAGAGAGAATGGAAGAGACAGAATCAATTTTACTTACTTTTTAAATGTGGCCTCAATTGCTCCAACACTTCACTGTGTACGTGGTACTGGGGTTTGAACTCATATCCGTGCGCCTTAACAGCTGAGCCGCTGCTCCAGCCCTTTACTTACTTTTTCATCTGGCCTTTGTTTCTCAGACCCTTAGTTGTGTACATGGTCCTGGGGTTTGAACCTGGGTCCTCATGCATGCCAGGCAAGTGCTCCAACTGCTGAGCCACTGCTCCAGCCCTGGCCCTTTGTTTCTTAAATTAAGTGGCAGTTAGGATGGCTATGAAATTGGTACTGGCATTGTTTATTTCTCTGAAATAAATGTATTCCTCATTTCTTCAGAACTGTTCCATGACTTGAGCCCTAAATGGTTCCACAGCCTTGACTGCCTTCCAACCCAGAGCAAGGCCTATCGGATGTAACCACTGTCTACTCACCTGTTTCACAGCGATGCTGACCCGGACGGAATTGATGGAGCCCTCGATCAGCACCTTTTCTTTCTCATTTCTGCTGATGGTAACGGGCTGTAAGAGGAGTTCTTTGCTACTCCTGAAAGCACAAAGTCACAGAGACCTTCGTATTAGAGAGGGCAGAAGAGTCAAGGTGACCCCATAGTAGGTCCTGGAATTCAAAAAACAGAAGACTAACAAGCAGGGGTGCTCCAAGATGGAAGCCAGGGAGCAGGTTCTGCAGCGGAAAGAACACGGGCCCTAGAGTCAGGTTGTGAAATTCAGTCTCCTCTGTTATTTTTTTTGGACAAGTCATACAATTGGAATCTCAACTTCTTCACTTGTGAAATGACCATAATTCCGATAAATCAGAGGTAAGGACTAGGAGAGATCAAAAAGGGTCAAGAGTCTGACAGTGTCCCTGGTACATGGTAGGAGCTTTGCCAAAGATAGCTGATTTTTTTTTTTTAAGAGAAGGAGAGAATCCATTTTTAATTTTTCATTTGGCTTTTGTTGCTCAGACACTTTATTGTGTACATGGTGCTGGGGTTTGAACCTGTGGCCCTGCTCATGCCAAGCAAGCACTGAAAATGCTGAGCCACTGCTCCAGTCCCAAAGATAGCTGATTTTAATAATAGGCAAACTCATGAGGACAGCATCTGTTTTGGCAACAAGGTCAGGCTAAAACTGAACACAGTTTGGCCTTTAATTTTTTTGACAAGACAGAGGGTTGAACCCAGGGCATTGTGCATGCTAGCCAAGTACCATTATGCTAAATTTCCAGCCCCCAACTCCTTTATCAATCTAGAATGATTTGTGTATTTACCATTGGAACCTCTAACAGCTCAAGTCCCAAGTTAATGCCTCTGAATCTCTGGTATCTAATAAAGGAAGTTAACATGGGTTTCTGAGCTGTTATTATTATTTTTAAATGTCTAATGGAACCATGTATGTTAAGAAGCATAACAGCAGCTGAGCATAATGGTGCACGCCTATAATCCCAGTAAACTGAAAGGCTGAGGCAGGAGGAACACAAGTTTGAAGACAGCCTCAGCAACTTAACAGACTCTGTCTCAACATTAAAAACAACAACAACAACAACAACAACAAAACGGGAGTGCAGGGAAACTGGAGCAGTGGCTCGGCGTTTAAAGTGCTTGCCTGTGTATGCACAAAGACCAGGTTCAAACCCCAGCACTACATACACAACTAAATGCTAGAGAAACCCAGATGAAAACATACATAAAATTGATTCTTTAAAAAAAAAAAAAAAATAAGGGAAGGGGGTTCTAGGGGGCAAAGCTCAGTGGTACAGTGCTCCTGGGTTCAGCTGCCAGTACCCCTCCTCCAAAGAAGTGTAGAGATGGCTTCTCAGATAACTAAATTCTCCAACCTCTGCTTAAATCGCCATTGGATTCAACACAGCCACTGCTGTTACTTCATGAACAGTCCTGCTCTAAGAAGTCACTCTGCATCAGCCAGTCTTGGTTCCAAAGCAGATTCTCCCCTGGGTTTTGCCCTGCCAACCCACTAACCCTCTTTTCTTCACTGCAAATCAGGAACCATTATTCTTCTAGAAGCAAGACACATTATGTCAACTACAGTTGTCTTGACAATCCCAGGACAGATTCGTGGTACCCTCTACACAGCAGTCACAGCTGCATGCTGCACCCCCTGTCCCCAACCTGACCTTTCCCTTCCCTACCTGACTTCCACCTCTGGCTTGTTATGTCGTTCCACAACCTGGGAGGAGAAGTTCTCCAGGCAGAGGGCAGCCTGCAGTGTGGCCCGCACGGCACTCAGGTAGGGGCGGAGAGTGGCAGTCTGTAGGAGAAAACACGAGTTGGGGAAAATCAAAACCTGCTTCACCACTAGTCCCCTACTCTACCTCCCATGGAGCCAGGCAGCACTGAAGGCACCCAGCTCTCAGGTACCAGTCTAAGTCTAGAGCAGTGGTTCTCAACAGGAAGCAACTTGGCCTGGCAGGAGACATGGCAATGTTGAGACATTCTGGATTCTCATGATTTACAGGGGGTGCTACTGGAATTCAGTAAACACTGGCCAACCACACTGCTAAACATCCTATGACGCACAACAGGGAATAATCCAGCAAATGCGAACAGCGCCATGGATGAGTAACTGATCTAGGGGCACACAGGTCAATGTCCTTAACCTGTATACTAAGCCAACAAACGTGGTAGTCTACGGTATGTCAGCCACTGAGCTAGCTGGGAATTCAAAGATGAGTAGATCATCTCTACCCTCAAATAGCTCAACTGGGTGGAGGACATGTGGTATAAAGTAGGATGAAGTATGGAACAATTAGAATTTTAAGTAATTTGGGCAGGAGTGGAGGCTCAGCAGTAAAGTGGTTGCCTAGCATGCATGAGGACCCAGGTTCGAAAACAGCACGACATATAGAACTAAATGCTAGAAAACTAAAAACAGTTGAAAAAAATAAAAATTGATATTCTCGCTCATAAAAAAAAAAGGGGGGGGGAGTTAGAGAGGTGGCTCAGCAGTTGGAATGTTTGCCTGGCATGCATAAGTAACTGGGTTCAAACCCCAGCACCACATACAACTAAATGTCAGAAAAACAAAGGCCAAATGAAAAAATAAATAAAGGGCTGTAGCGGTGGTTCAGCAGCTACAACACTTGCCTGGCATGTGCGAGGATGCAAGTT